>JAULKO010270900.1:0-16868 GCA_032356045.1 Mediaster aequalis | reverse complement strand
TTTTTTTTATTGGAGGTAGACAAAGAGACATATCCTACGTATAATTAAAATATCTACAGCCTCTCGAAAACAGCAAAGCAACACAAAACGAGACGATAACGTTATCAACACCAATCAAGACATAACTTGAGCGCATCTTGCTTCATTCATCTGCAGAACAGGAATACTTCAAGTCTTCGCTTTTTTAATTTAATTAACAAATCCACATTTAAATGTACAATGCGATTATGCTATGGATCCGATGCCCGAAAAATAATGTTAAAATGTCTTAGCAAAAGTACTTCATGTGACTTCGACGTGTCTTGGGGGTTATTTTGAATGTGTATCTCCTCACAAGGATAATCCTGAAAACCCCAAGGGTGGACGCAAATTAAAGTAAATAAAAAATCTTACCAAAACGATTTCAAACCCTTTTCCAAACTAATTACGGAGGAAATCCCCAGGCAAGGGTTTGAAAATGGCTATTCAACGCCAATATCTGCCCATTCCAATCAGAGTTTACACCGCTCTCTCAAGCGGACGACGGCATGACTCGACGACCGCTGCGCTGGATTAAAACAGCTAGCAGACGGTCTTCCATGGAAAAACAGCCGCCAGATCTCCCCGTTGCTTTGTGGGTTATCCCCCCTCAAAAAGTTCACACTTTGCGTGTCTTATTCTGTGTATGCAGGCAGTGAGCGTAAAAAATCTGACATGTTTTGAAAATTGGTCCCTTGGCCCGCAGGACATGAAGTCAATGTTGAATACATTTTTTTTCTCATCATAAGCCAACACTGGTTCATACTTGCTTCCCTTTTTTGAAAATCATTTTTAATAATTTTCTCCCCGCCGAAACACTACCGGCTATACTTTATCCCAATTTCTTAATCCCGAATTTGTCTGACTCAGACGTGAATGCCAATTATCTCTACGTTTGGTATCTTCATGAAAAGCAAAAGACCATGCATGCAGGCCCACGTGGACGTTGAACAAACTGAACCAAAAAAGTTGCAAAGCGGCGGGCAGCCAATCATGCTGCAGCATTTTGCCGCCATCCGCTCCCTGCTTCGTCCCGATCATATTACATGACTTTGACTTTGAACATTTTCCTGGAATGCCAAATTATATGTTTGTATAAAATAAGCCAAATCGGAATTACAATGCGCCTGTACACAATTTACATTAAAAAACTCTTGTCTCAAACTCAGGGGGAAACTCATCTTCTTCTTCTTTTTAAAAACAGATTACAGTTCTGCATGGCTCTATACGTATAAGTTTTGATTTACTTTTGGGCAAATTGCGTGAAAAATTTAAAATTCACAAATTTGGTTACAGTTTCCCTATTGACTTGTGCACACAATCGAGCCGCGTTTATCCAAAAGTGGCCTGTGGTCGGGCTACTGCGCATGCGCAACACAGTCGAATTGAATTCCGATTTGGCTTATTGCAGAGAACCGATTTTGTTTGCATATGCTGTCTGCTGATGCTGCTTACAAAGATATACCAAAAATAGTCTTGAAATACCTTTCACATTTTGCCCCTATTTGGCAATTAAACGTCAGTAAGTTCCAACTGGCAACAAAGACCTACCATTGACGTAATGGATTGCCCTTGGTCCTGAACTATGCAGACAGCTCATTTCTTCATCGGCTCATTTATGTGGGGCGTTATTAAGTACATTTCGTACTTTCTTTTAAAGAGAGTCATTGCACTTGCGCATGGCCATGGATGCATGTCCTTTCCATATGAGCGCATCACATTAACCATGGTAGGATGCATTATAATTCACGTTTGAAAATCAACTGCTTTATACGGCACGCGTCACGGAGACATTCTAATCGCGCAATTCAACGGTTGGACTAGACAGCTGTACTTGTCTTGTCTTGCAAACAAATGAATATCTAATTGGGGCTAAGATAGAATCGAAAGGTAGCAGCAGTTGTACCGCTACTGCATGCAATGTTCAAGTCAGATATATGTTGCAAAATCCTCTAGAACTGCCCATGACGGTAGAGGTCGCTACAGCAAAGTGAGGGGAAAGTAAAATTGTTTTCGGTAAAACCGTTTTCGGTTTTTTTCTTGTGTCCATTGGGTGACCCGGGACTTAATACGCAACAAACAAAAAAACGGACCGAAAATTTCACTTATGGAAAAAAGCCAGCTTATTGTCGGTGCCTGAATCGGATATTTTCAGGGGCGGATCCAGGGGGGCGTGGGGGGCGCACGCCCCCCATTTTTCCTTCAGAAACAAAATAAAAAGCAAGATATAGAGAGCGAGAGACACTAAAAAAGAGAAGAAAAAAGAGGGAGGGACAAACTTAATAGTCACGCCCCCCCCCCCCTTTGGAAAATCCTGGATCCGCCACTGATTTCGTAACTGCGGCTTCGGTTGTTGCCATTGGCGCGCCACCAGCACTGTGAATATCCGTAGCTACGGTCCGTGCTGCCACAAACATTTGCTCACGGAGCCAAGCCACACTCCGCAAAACTGAATACCGCCCTCTCGTGATGGTGATGTAGTAACTGGTAAGGTATCTGCTACATGTATTTTGTTCATGGATCCTAAATGGACTGCAGATACTACATCAGCGGCGTTGTGATTGGTCTTTGCTTACGTCATCACTGTTACAGTGCATATTTTATATAACGTTCAGTTGCAATCTGATCATTGCATTTCAGACTTCGGCTGCGTTATAAAAGAACAAAACATCTCTAAAATCCAAGCGCTAGCAAGTCTTGCCTAAGTTGTGTTTTTCCCTCACATAGGGCCTCATCCCCCAGCGGTCACACGCATATTCATAACCAGCCGGTTCCCTCCGACATGTCTTCATTTCTCCCTGAAGTCCATCCATTATACGTGCTTTCATGTTCATGCATGAGATAGTTCAAATTAGACAGCAGTCATGCTGCAAAGTGAACCGACTGCGAATTGTCAGATCTATATCAATCAACTGCAGAAATTATACATGTCGTGTACGAGGGACATTTTTCTTCCTTTTTTTCTTGAAGACACTCTCGGAATAGAGCAGACCCGAGTAAATATGTCACACATGACCTGTGCTTCAATCAACGGAGTTAGGCACCGTACAGTCTAATGATGTTTCCAAACGAGTCCAGACTTAAATTACCAAAGACATATTAATGGACCATTTCCTCTACAAAAGGTCAGGCTTAACACAATGTGTAAAACAGACTTTATAATGGGTAGGAAATTAGTCAAGCGAAGAAAAACGTGAGATGAGCGCCAATGAATGAATTTATTTCACCACATTGCAAAGTACATACATGTACAAGCATAAGACAATTAACAATTAATTATGGCAGACAATACAATGTGTAGGATACCGATGAGCGCAACCGTCTGCCGCTGGAATAAGCCAAATCAGAATAACAAATGCGAATGTACTGCACATGCGCAGTAGGCCCATTTTGGATAAACACGGCTCGATTTTGTGCACAAGTCAATGGGGAAAACTGGTAACCAAGTTTAGAATTTCCAAAGTTTCACGTAATTTGCTCAAAAGTAACACAAGAAAACCTTACAGATCAGTAAACGTAGAGCCAGTACTGTGATCTGTTAACTAGAGATGATTGTTTTTCACCTGAGTTTGAGACAGAAATAAATTGGACTGGTACTCTCCTATCACTTTGTACATGGTGAAACTTTGTTTATCCATTTCTTTTTCATTTCTGCGCAGGCGCACTGTAATTCCGATTTGACTTATAGAAGTACAAGTTAGAGTTACAAAAGAAGGTCAGAAGTCGAGATGATCTTCTTCACCTTTATTTGGTTTGGTAAACAATTTCAAAGTTAGTCAGTGATCATTCACATACCTTTCTTTTGAAGCGCCATCACTTTTGCCAGCCTGGGTTTGTAGGTTTTGACGTAGGCAATAAAAAAAAACATGACGTAGAGAAATGCGCATGCGTGATCGTCAAAATGCGCATGCTTGATTGTCAATGTTAAAGTCCACAACAGAAAGAACGGCCTATTCCTGAGTAATTCAAATTGATTTTCTTAAATTAAACTACACATTTCCGAACTCGAAAACGTCTTTGTTATAGCTAATTCGAGCAATGACACAATTTGATGGGGGACAAAATCACGAAGAGTATCACTTTGAGTCATTGACATTTACTGATGCCTTTCTGCACATCGTCATGCGCTCTCCCATATTTCGACTGGGAGTGTTTTTCTTGTTTCACCACGGCTTCGCGCTGCAAAACAGAGAGGAGAGATTGCATAAAACGGGCCACAGTCTGTTCGATGAGGAACGGTATCGAATTACCGAATTTAAATTGCGATCGACCGGACTCGTTACTTCTCCGCACTACATCAAAAGCGGGGGGATGTTGTGCTCAGATTACGTCGGGCAATGCAGTGGCGTGTCGTGGACGATCGTGGAACCCTCTTTCTCTTCAAATCGAGAAAATGGCACCACTGATAATCGATGAGAAATCACCCCTAGAGATTTTGAGATAATACGAAGCGAGCTGGGTTTAACTGATTATCACATGGTGACATGCATACAAATTATGATTGTCCAAGTCGTGACTGTAATTCAAAATGTCTGCTCGCACTAGAAGGAAACTAAAGGTATCCATCGGTGAGGTAAGGGGAGAAGTCGGACACAGATTTCGGCCGACGTTCATTATCGTCTGGTAAATAGTTTTTAAAAGGATGGGGTGGAAATGGTTGTGAAGTGGTGAAACTTTCAAGATATCTTACATAAAATGCCTTGATATTGATACACACATGGCCTAATGAATAACGGAGCATTTTTCTTATCTAAAAAAGCCAAATTGTTACCAGGGGTGGGGTTGGGGATGGAAAGTTGCTCCGCCCCTCGCCCCTCACCGACGGACAATTATTATACTGTAACCTCAACGAAACCTGTGTCTGGCGTCGCTGGAGAGCATATCCGTGTGACGTCACGGTGTCGATTCATGGGAACGCCGAGCACGTGTCGACCGCCATGAGTGGTGATGGGTGGCATTGTGGCTGTTCTTCTCGTTATTTTGTCGCGGTTGCTTTTTTGCCCAGCTTATACCGCATCTACTTAAAGACACAGATTACGGAGTAACCGTGAAACTTGACACTTTTAACTGTAGGTACTTTATCCAGTAGAAGCCAGATCCATTTGACTGGCAAATAAATCTGCATTCAGACGCCCGATTTGTACCCAGCCGTAATTTAACAGAGAATTGTACACCTTAGCCCTACACTTTTAGATGACGCTCAAGGCCTAAAAGGTGATGACTTTCATTATTCTTTCATTAACTCGGCCTGAATATCACAATGAAACAATGCGTAGATTCCGTTATGCACTATCTTCCTGCATTCATTAACAATTACTAGTACAAGTTGTTTAATTTCATTACAGTGTACTGTCAGAGCGCCCACGTTTTATAACTTGTTGAAAATGTGTCTATATTTTTTATTTTTCTGTCAGATTTTAGGGCTCCCTTTCGAAAGCTGAAGAAGGCGGACTTCCCAGCAGTGTTAGACTAAACAGTATCCCCCTTTTTCACGTTGGGATTAAACAATTTGACGGGACATATCTACCGGGAAAATGTGTTAGTGTTACTGACGTAACATATGGCTTTAGAAATCAAAAACAATTCTTTTCCCTATATTAGGCACAGTGGTTACTTTTGTAACATTCTGGCATAAAAGAATCGTTTCTATAAATTCTGTGAAAAGTTTTGTCCATATTTGACTAAATGACGTATAGCTGGAGTCGGGAGTTATTCAGGTAGGTGCGTAGCTGGAAGTTTTCATTGCAGGGATCTAACATGGATCCAAAACGGTGACTTTGATGAAGCCAATACGTTAAACTCCCGAACACCCTCCTCATCCACCCCCGTTGCTATGTCGCTGTAATTACCATAGATTGGGTAACAGGAAGAAGGTCTAGGGGGAAAAGCACGAGGTGGGAAAACTAGTTACCGGGAAGATAAAAATAGCTTCCTCAGTGGCCAGAGTTGATTGTCATCGAATCAGCATGGTCAGGAGTATAATCAAATAGGAGTCTGGATCAACGGTTGCGTGTGCCTAAGCGGCGATGTCGCAAGTTCTAATTTCAGCCGAGTCATTTATCAGCGATTCATCAGTCTGAGTTTGAAATTTACTAGAGAATCACGGGCAATGGCTGAAGGAGTACTGCACCCAGTTTCTACAGTCCTTGCAGGTTGTTTAGTTTTTCAGTCGTATGGCAATCAGATGATGTAATTAAACAACCAACACTGTACGATACAATGGAACGCGATGGCAGGAAGTACAATTATCACTCAAAAATGTTAATCTGCAATAACAGATTCCAATACTTGCGGTTGCATCCTGAAAACGACACCATGATCAAATTTGCGCCCCCTTTCCTGAGTTGGTCAACATTTTACGTTCAATGCGGACGTTATACTGGTAAATGAAATGGACAAGAAAGCATTGCAAACAAAGTTTTTTTTGTTTCACCTATAGCCCTGTAATAATTGGCTTTAAATGCCACAACACTGTGCGCACAGTTTCAATTAATGTTGGATTAAAGTGTGTGATACAAATCATAAGCGACCTGCTTAGTAATGACATGGCTCATTTGCATTTAAAATTCAATACCATTCCACGTGTATTATGGTTTGGACAAACGCCGGTTTGTGTGCATCTTAATATGGAGCACAATAGACCGATACTCCTGGTTATAATTGTTCCTGAAATGTCACCCTTCAAAGCTCATGCATGACGAGTACTGACCAGTGCACTGTTTTTAATTGGTCGACATGATGGCCGTTTCTAGGGGGTTTTCATAGTAGCAGTGCACACACTAATTCTTGCATTCAGATCTTGCATGTTTCAACAGAGGGCCGCGTGCATGAAGTCAGGGTATATGCCTCTGCATCGCGACCCTGAGGCTATACGTCACAATCTCTCATGGAGGTTGAATGATGAAACCAGTGAAAAATGCGAACTGCAATGGATCCACACGCGACTTACCTTATTGCCCATAAACGAGTGATAACGTGAAGGGTGAAATCGGTTTGCGTATGCACTGTCCTGAGATGGACCGAAAGTTCGTGCGCGTCGCGGTGCGTGTTCTCCATAACACATGGCCGTAACAAAATAAAACTCTAGCTTGGCGTCCGTACCGTGTTTCAAAAACAACCAGTCGGGTGATGCTCTCGCACGTTTGAAGACCGCGCTGGAACGTTTGATTTGCAAGCTAGGTACTGCCCAGCAAATCGCATCTTCGATATTCGGTCCACGCGTTTGTGTTAAGTAGCTGCCCTTCCGCCTTTAAACAACCACCGTATGTCCTGAATCCACTAGGGGGAACACCTCGAGAGTCGACCGTCACCATCCGCGAACGAACGCGGCCGAAATGAACTTTCTGCCTCTGATGCAGACCCATAGCTTCTTTGAAAAGGGTTTTAAATGTCATGTAAAGTACGCGGGGTCGGAAGGGGGGTGAGGCCTGCCAGATATATCGCTAACTAGAATTTCTTGTGCCGGGTACTTTTCATGGCACTAAGGCCAAAAAAAAAAAGATTTGAACGTCATTTTTTTCTACTGAAGGGAGGGGCTCTTTTTCTTTCCCCAAGCTTCTATTTTTAGTGCCTACCAGGCAGTATTTTCCATGATGGTCGCTCTTTTTATTACAAGATGGCTACGGCCGACCGTGGAGTCAACCAAATTGATTAAAAACACGCAACTGATCAACTGGCAGGGATTTCCTCCTTTTGCATTTTCTATGTGTTTGTCGAGAACAGACAACCGAACAAAACAGAAAAGAAAAAGGCATACGGCCTCTAAAAAAGTTGCGGGCGGGAACACTAAACATAATTATTTTTGTTGTTGTTTTACTTGGCCTGATTGTGATTAGTATAGTTTTTCCCGGTCAATTTCGGCCAAAAAGCGGCCGGTTTAATCGCCACGTCATTCAATTTCGCGCGAATTTGAATGCCGCTCAAAATCGTCATTCATTTTCATGTTATGCGTAGGCAATAGTACTCAAGCGTCATACGATTTAAACAAATCAATCATTAACAATCCACTCCAAGAGCATTCAAATTCGCAGGATTCAAGTTACGATTCAGCAAAAATCTCCAGTCGCGTCAGCTCTGCTAACTTGGATGACGAATATACGACAGGTGCGCTATTTGAAAAGCACGATGAATGAATTCGCCCGCATAAAAACAAAAATTGAAATCCGATTATGAAACATAGCTGCAACTCGAGAGGCAAAACCACTTTATTATGAATGCATCAACACGAAATCGACTGCTTTTTGCCGAAATTGACCGGGAAAACCTATGTTACCGACAGCATAATGTTATACCGACATCAAAGCATCAAAATCTTACAAGACCGATTTCCTTTTCAAAGATTACGTCTATAATATTTCTGCAAATTATGACTAGGGCAGTTTTACTTGGGTATTTGTGGCAAATCTTCGCTTTGTCTTGGTACTGGCATGCAAGCAGCCTCGCGAGATGTTTGGAAGTGTACGGTGAAAGATCGTTGTCGCGCCCACGCATTACATACAACACGTCATGACCTTCCAGATTGCAAGAGAAAATGTTTCTACTTTAAATTGATAAAGGTGTAAGCCTACTGGTGATACAACTGTGACGGTTATATCGTTTCGTCACATCTATAGCACCAGTGGCGGATCCAGGATTTTCCAAAAGGGGGGCGTGACTATTAATTTTGTCCCTCCCACTTTTTCTTCTCTTTTTGAGTCTCTTTCGCTCTCTATATCTTGCTTTTTATTTTTTTCTGAAGGAAAAAGGGGGGCGTGCGCCTCCACGCCCCCTGGATCCGCCCCTGAGCACAAACCTCTTGTTAGAAAACTATTTTACATTATAAAGAAGCCAATTAAACATGTTTTCTGGGCCGACGTGAAACCATCCATTTAAGTACAAGCACCCATACGCAAAGCTCGCTATATCACGAAGCAGTGGAAGTAATTTCATGGCACACGGTGCGTGACAAATAGTGTTCATCCGATTACATGTATTAGCAAAAGGAGATTAACTTGAATCAAAAGACACGCCCCAGACTGTGGGCGACTTCAACAATCGCAACAATCGTTTGATTTCCAAGGCACGATATTATCTTATCAAAATTACGAAATGTAATGAAAAGTGATCGTAACGACATCTAAACATCATTCTCTTCCTCTAAATGCCTCTTCACGAATACCCTTTTCACACAGCCTCAGAATAATCTTGTTTGGATTTTGCAGTTTCATACATTTCATAATCAATTGCCTTTTTGATAAACTCCACTTGCCTGGGCCAAGTTGGCATGTTAAAGCTGCATGAACATAAACATCACGAACACAAGCTGAACGGGTCTCTTAAAAGTTGCGGAAAAGTCTGCACAGTTTGATGAAACAAACAAACAAACCTACCTTTGCGGAAAGGCTCTCCGTACGGCCAATTAAGCAGAGCGAACGGCGAGTCAGCGGCGCCACGCAGTCTGGCCCGACGGCATTCCCGGCTGAAGACGCACCCACACTGACCGTCTCGTTTTCATGATCTTCACGTCAGCTGCCCATCGCCAACAAGCTGGATCCCCGGATGTAAGAAATAAAGGATAATTGATTGACCTGGACGAACTGGATATTTTATGCGACGACCTGTGTGAAATGACAGGGATGCGGGCCCAGTGCCCCCAAAACATCGGCCATGATTTATACTTTGTCGAGAGTGGGAAGTCAGCCAAACTGATCTTGCTCCGGACATAGTGCCATGGATAGAGACATCTATAAAGCTGCAAGTATTGAGGGCAAACACTGCACATCGCGTGAACGCTGGCCCCATGCGAAAGTTATCCCGCGCTTTCAAGTGGCGGGAGAGGGCCCCAGGGTATTCCTGTCGTTGGTGACCCCGTAATGAACACGGCTGGTTCTTTGGCCTGCGTGGCCGTGGCCCCACTTCGTGATAAGCCGCTCAACCCCTATCAGCGCCCTCTCCCGACCATTTCAAGATATAGCGCGATCTTTCACGTATCTCACGTGGCAAAGCATTGAAAGGGACATAACATATTTTTTTTAACTATCTGGAAATGCACGCCTCGCAAATGAGTGCGTGTTCTTATTCTCGGGAAAATTAAACGGTGGCGTCCAACCTGTAACACGTTCATTTTCATCAGAGACTTTTCATCCGTCACATTCTGTTAAACATGATTTTGTATCTATGTCTTATTTTGAGCCAAACTGGGGCCAACATACGGCAGGTAATTGATTTTCAGCCAATTTTATGTTACTAAAAAGCAGCCACATTGTGTTCTTATAACTTTTAAAAAGGCAAAAACGAAAATTGGTAGTTAAAATGAACGCGCGTTCCTGTACAAGTGTTACGTTCTGATGAAAGGTATATGCGTAATAATGTCTCTTATGTAAGTATTGGAAGTACTAATTCTTCGGGATTTGTTTGAAAAAAAACGCAAAAACAAAAACCCGCGCACACAACTACAACAAAAGTACGAAAGTTTTTAAATAGTGTGATAGCTTGAAGGGTAGTTTGTTTTTATCACTACTTCAAAATATGTTTCTTTTCCGTTTACATTCGACTCGATTTCGTTTCGGTTTGGAAGAACGTTCAGCGAAGAATGTCTTGCTGTAAGAGAAAACTAACCTTTCCATCTTTTCCTTAATACATGTACCATTAAGTTTGGAAGTTGACCTATGAGAATCACCCTACAGGGACGTCAGGCAAATTGCTGATATGCCTACACTTGGGAGTCCCTCCTGTATCGTATGTGCTTTTTTTACAGGAATACAATTTATGTGCATGGTTTTGATATGCATGGCTTTGGCACAACGGACACTGCATCCATTACGGTCGGATCGGCAGGGGGGCTGCAGAGGGTGTTTGCGATGACCGTTAGTGCATGCATGAATCTTGACTGTTTTTGTTGGCTCTTTCGTGGTCGGTATATGTCTTGGAGGAGTTACTGAACACGAGTTTATGATCCATCGTTGACTTCAAACAGGTCAAAAAATAATGAGAATGTAACAGCTACGAAATTTCATATATGGCCATACGTATAGGAAATATGTGCTCTTTGTTTTTCATGTTATTCTTGAAATCAGTACAAGTTGTAAATGAAAGCAATTAATTACAACTTGCTCAGTGGATATTTTTCAAAATGTTGACAAAAGTCGGGAGAAACTTCGTGCTTAATGCGTTCCTTTTAAAAAAATTGTCAAAATTTGACTGTATTCGATTTTTTTGGGGGGGATTTTTCATATTTATTATGAAAATTCGTAGTCATTTACAAACGTGTTATGCATAGCTTAGGTTTTTTTGGCCAAATAAAAAAAATCATGTCTTTTTCAAAAACAAATGGAAGGGGCCCTCCTTTTTTCTATGTTTAGATCCCGTCAGGCAGTATTTTTTAAGATGGCTGCCCCTTTTTTTCAAGATAGCTTTTGCCGACAGTGGGGTCCACTAAATCGATTCAAAACATGCAATAAATCGACCGGGAGGCATTTACTCTCTTTCTTTTGCATTTTTTAGTGGATTATTTCGGAGAAAAGGGGGAAGGAGGCGGCCTCGAAAAGGACGGGGACGCTAAACGTGGATTACATTTTTCAATTTTTTTTTGGCCTAATAGAGATTGATGTTGGCGTTTTTGCATCGATAGTTTTATGTCAGCGTTTTGTTTTATACCTACAGAGAGGTGTCATTGTTTTCTGTAAAACTGTCTGAGCCCTATTAATATCGGGCTGGTGTTTTGTTTTTACAAACAGCCCCGTTTTACTTTTATGTTGTAACATTCTGATGTGTACGTTCGTTTAGATTATTGTCTGACTTTTCATTAGCCATTTTTGGTCTGGATCCCTGAAAGTGCACGAGACAATGTAATAAAAAAAAACCTGGTTTTCCTTCTGCCTCTTGAATTTAACAAGGAACAAAGATGCCTCTTGAGAGGAACAAAGATGACTGTAGTGTGATGAAGGTCAATGACCCCGTGAAGTTGAGAATGCTTTGTAACAAATAATTTTGCGTTTTCCTGACTGATAACTCTATACGCTAGACTGGACTACAGATCTACATATTATGAAATACAGTGCATAATTATAATACGTTCATTGTTAACTCCGAATTTTTATTTTTCACTTTCTATTGAAAAGTCACAAATGATTTTGCATCTATGTCTTATTTGGGGGCAAATTGGGGGCTATATTGCAGGTAATTGATTTTCATTTTTACTAAAAGGTAACAACATTGTGCTCTTATATCTTTAAAAGGCAAAAATGTAAATTCGCAGTTGTTTGCGAAAATGTTATATGTGCAGTGCTTAATTTAACATGATTGGATCAATGTTGTAAGTAAATATCATTATTGCTTAAAAAAGAGGAAATGTCAGACGAGGTAGCCGTCCTGTATATGTCACATGATGCTGGCTACGGGCCTGGGATAATATCTGGAATTCTGCAACGAGATTACTAAAGACAGTACGAATTGAAAGCTTGCGTAGGTCCTATAGATTCCAAAGTAGGCATAGGGAATGGCATGTGTCACTCCCCCTTTTGAAAACGAACATGTATTTCAGATTTGTCTTTAAATGTATTTTGACATCGGAGCTGCATACTGTAATATGCAAGGTGGGCGTGGTATGTTAAGCTTGCTTCCAACGCCCACCCCTTTGTGAGACTTGATCTGTCTGCAGAAACAGCAATAAACAGCAAACAAACAGCAAGAACATTTGGTTTCTGAGGAACATATAACTATAAAGCATGTGTCAAGATAAAACCATATAGCGTGAACCAATATTCTCTAGATAAGGTATGGAAAACGTGATTCAGATTAGTGCCGTACTGACTTAATCCCAAATTTATTAGCTTAATATTTCGTTGTGTTTACACGTTGAATTTAATTGCTTAATGCAATTTATGTACTGCAACAAGTACAAAATGGTGAAATTTTTTGCCAAACAGAAACAGAATTTGCGAAACGGAAACTATACCTGTAGAGAAATACATTTCTGAAATTCTGAAATAGAGTATGTAGCATCTATAAACTTGCGGAACAATTATCCCGTTTTCCATTAACCTCCCGTGAAATACTATAACCTCACCGACAGAAGAGAATCTACAGGGATTTGCAGAGAAAAATAAAACCTTGGATGCCCTCCTACGTTTCTTACAAGCCCGCTAAAAATAGGCACGCTTTGGATTTTGATGGACTTGGCCACTCTCGGGTCAGCTATCTGCTGCAGGGTAAAACAATACTTGACCCGTCAATTCTCGTGCGTACAAACGTGAGATTTCACAAGCTGACCGTGCTGAATGCAGAGGCCGGGCCGAGGGGACAGGAGCAATCGCGGCGTGGGAGAGACACGGGAGGAAGAGAGAGAGAGAGAGATGGGGGGGGGGGGCAGCTGTCCGGAAGATGCAGATTTTAAAGAGATAAGCATCTTTGACTTTGCTACTGATCGTTGATTTTATGTTCTTGTTTGTCTTTGATAAGGAGGGAAAGTGGATTTTAACAAACACAATCGGGAAAAGCGCGCTCGCCTGGGGAGTACCCGTCGCTTCGCTAATGACAAATATATCTTATTTTCTTTTAGTAGAATACAAAGATGAAGAAATAGACTTATGCTCTCCGAAGTGTCCAAAGTGAAATATGACACCGTGGCACCCCAGCGCACAAGCAGCATTTGTAGGGAATGAAAAATGTATCCATGGGACTTGTTACTTGCGCAGTAATTTACCTCTGTCCATAATTAATGTAGTCATGTTGTGAAGCGATACCTTGGAGGAGCAGAGGGCTAGAACTAGGTCAAGACATTAAAAATGTAGGCTAACAAGATGCAGAAAGAACAGGACCATCTTTAACTGTCGTCAAAATCTTTTTCTATTTGGAAAGTTACTCATGGTTGTGGATGCATGTCTTATTTGGGGTCAAAGGGGTAGTCTGGTTCCCTGACCAAAGATTCCCTGACGACTTTTGATAAATCTTAGGTCAGGTATCGCCCACAGTTAAAAATAGAACATGACGCAACATGTCAGGGGTCACTTTGTTTTCACTTTGACAAAGTGTTTTTTTAATTCGATTTCACCGTAGAGTGAGAAAAACAGGGGAAAAAAGTCAACAAAGCCGACAATGCAGACATGCTGCCGGCCAACCTTTGCTCTATGGACAAACCAATCACACATGCCCGAAAATGCCCGACCATCAACGATACTATCCGAATGGTGACGAAACGAATTCGGCAATTTTCGGATATTTTCGGAAAAGGAGGAATTCCTCTTTTTTTTGTCACGTGACAGTGGGTGATACCGGACCTTTGAATCAGATTCATCAGGTCTGGGAACCAGACTATCAAAGGGGAGCTATATTGCAGGTAATCGATCTTCAGCCAAGATTTATCGTTTGTACGGAAAGTATAACCACATTTTGCTCTTTTATGTTTAAGATAGACAAATATGAAAATTGACATTTACAAATGAACGTGCTAAAATACGATCAGTATAGTGTGGGTGACAGGCAGTGGCGGATCCAGGATTTTCCAAAAGGGGGGCGTGTCTATTAATTTTGTCCCTCCCTCTTTTTTCTTCTCTTTTTGAGTCTCTCTTGCTAGCTCTCTATATCTTGTTTTGTTTGGGTTTTTTTGAAGGAAAAAGGGGGGGGGGCGTGCGCCCCCAAGGCCCCCCCGGATCCGCCCCTGACAGGCGTTTGTCCAACAACGAACTCTGGAGGGATGTGCATTGTAATACGTTCGTTTTTAACTACGAATATTTGTCTTTCGCTTTCCACTGAAAATATGTTCTTGGTTTTGCATGCACGCCTTATTTGGGGCCGAATTGGGGGCTATATCGCAGGTTATTGATTTTCAGCCAAGATTTGTCATTCCTACTGAAAAGATAGATTGTGCTCTTTAAAAAAAAGAGGCCAAAATGAACATTAAGAAATGAATATTAAAAACTAGTTTAAAATGAACGTGTTATTAACACGTTCATATTTAACTGTCGATTTTCATTTTTGCCTTTTTAAAGATTATAAGATCAAAATGTAGCTACTTTTCCGTAAACATTTTAAGTCTTGGCAGAAAATCGATTACCTGCAATGTAGCCTAAAATTTGGCCTCAAATAAGACATACATGCAAAACTGCGAGTAACCTAACAATAGAAAAGTATTTATGAAAAACGACAGTTAAATATAAACCTGTTTATTGTATAACTCCTCGAAAAAAACTATAGCTACTGCTCGCAATCCCTACTGTCTTTTCTGCCATCCCGGTAGTGGATTGGATTAGGTTGAGGTCGAAGGGGAAGTGTCTGTTCTTACCCGATCCTTTCAAAGACTGTATCCCTTGTATATTTGACACCTTGCAACCAACATAATTCACGAGGCTACATGCGTAACCTCCCCTCCCAATCAGCAGACAACCATGACCAACCCCACCCTTCCCTAACCCGCCATTATCCTTCCCATCCGCTCCTGATTTTTCTCAAAGGAGAGAGGCTTAAACAATCGCGGTTGGGATGTCCGTCAATTTTAAACTAACTACCGGGATACGTTTGTTCTTATGTGTCGACAAAACACTGAAAGATTAAGAACTGAAAAAAAACCCAAATATATTCATTTTCCTCTACAGCATCATTTTATAAACTTGTCAACGCTCACTCCACGTGAAGACATGTTAAAATTAATTGCCCCTTTAAGCTGCGACCGGGCGGCGTTTTATAACACTTTTATTATTTTTTTTATTCATGATAAGGAGCAAACACTTGGCGAAGATTGGTTTCGTTGAGTGGGTCACCTCTGGCTTCCGGTCACTTGGGGGGGGGGCCGGCCGGCCACAGCGTGATCGAGAAGCAGCAGCTATACGGAGGCCAGAGCCGCGCGAGGCCGGAGGACAAAAATAAAATCCGAGATGAAACAAACATGAAGCGCGCGCGGTCTCTCTCTCCCCCTCTCCCTGTGTCTCCGCGCGGTGCTGACGTGCACACTTATGCTTGTGGACTCAAGGTAGAAGTTGATGTCAAGTTTTGCGGGCTGGCAATTCTGGAGAGGAATCTGGGATTGTTTTCTTCTTGTTAATCCTCTACATTCGCGTATAGATCCAGTACCTATGAAACTTCATTCCTCACGTGCAGTTTCAAAATATAGCCAATGCAGAAATATCAATTTCGAAAAGACCTATAATCATAAGCAATAAGAGCTTGCGTCTTGCTCAAGTCACAAGTAAGTTACATACCCATCAGTTTACATCCAATATCCTGACTTTCTAAAAGCTTTAGATTAAATTATATACAAAAAAGATGGAAATTCTGTTATTTTTTCACACCGTCAATAGATGGTGGTGATCTTTTCCGAAGAGCTTAGAATTATACTTGGGCCATTATCGGCGACCAGGCCCCTCACCGGTTATAAACTGCAGGTTTATACACGCTCTAGCTCACTTTTATCCCTTATGAATGCGCAGAGACTGTTGACGTCACAATCACCAAAGTAGGCCACGCTAACCGTGCGCGCTACCGAATCCGTTGCCGGCTGGAGCAACGACTACAAGTTGCCCGCGAAAAATGATATCTTTCTCGGGTCCCCAGGGGTTAACTCCCGGTAGCGTACCCATCGATCGCCAATTGCGGCCTAAACCAACACTGCCGAGAATCTATTTTTATAAAGTTCCGCAGCGCCATTGTTTGACTTGATTTTACTGCTGAGTTTGATCGAAATGTCAAGACACCTGCCACTCGCGCGTATCTGTATTACTCCTGTGCTCCACAAAACCGAAGGCGGCGAACTGTATTATTCTTCTTAAACATCGTGGGATCTGCATGTCACAAACAGTATTTTAAAGAGAAAAGACGTGTATCCATCCACATTACTTGACGCAGGAAATGTTTTTGTTCGCAGGTACTTCGCACGGTAC
>JAULKO010269801.1:2223-16913 GCA_032356045.1 Mediaster aequalis | reverse complement strand
ATTTTGATTATTTGTTTTATCCCAACACACTTGAACAGTCTTATTACATCTCCTTTCGCGTTCTGATATCATAAATGGTAAGCCGCGACTTAATCATACCGTGATGAAGTGAATATGAAACGAAAACACGCTAAGTAAACCCTAAGTAAAGTATAGTAATCAATATACATTATTTCCGTGGCATTTCCGTAAGTCTAGTTCCCATATTCATTAATGAATCGCATCCTAGGGCTATGTTGCAACCGTTCTTACATTGAAAAGTATCGATCGGCCTGTAATATTACTGTTAACCGTAATTTGTACGGTTTTTCGTTGGCAACCCGACTGACAGTGAATTTACCCTAAATTACCGGGACATTTCTTACACTGTATGGTAGAAAATGAGTCAGTAAACGTCTGTCTTGCCCCATCTTCGACACCACTGGGCCTTCGTCGGGGCTTCGACTGCTGTTTAAAAGCCGAAAAGTCTGCACGCCAATGTAATTTTTTTCCAGACAGCTGAACTAGTGGCCTTTTTGGCTACTTTAAACAATATTCGAATCGAGGGAGGATTTCCTTGTTCACGTACGGTTTTAGCACTTTTAATTGAATAGATATTTTGAGCCCGTGACAAAATAAATTAATGGGTTTAATACGCTGGCAAATTTTCACTCAGTATACACAATGCCGGCTAAAAAATCCACCTTGTTTCAGTTGGTAAATTAAAAACACATTGCTTATTTGAATTAAAGTAACTTGCTATTGTAACTTGGTTCTCCCTTTTCAATTGACCTATCGCCGTTTGCGAGTTAACGACGCCCCTTAGACAACTTGAATGGGTATGATACGCGATACGCTGTCGTAATACGCTGCATGCATTGCGAACATGTCGCGTGGCCATGCACTTGACCGTGTGTTGAAGTTGTCTCAGATTTCTGAGACAACTTGGTGGAAGAAAGTAATACGCCTAGCATGCATAATCTATCTGAAGTTGGTACGCAGGAATGATGTCGTGCATTTTGTTAAAATAATGACAGAGTTTACTATACTTTGTTTGCAATATTTTGTAAACATAATTATGCCGACGGGATCCCAGTTACCGACAAAACAGCAAAACATTATCACAAGAATATCGATGTGACCTGCGTTGTGTGATGCTGTTAAAATTTAAACGTGTGCAAAGGTAAAAGTGATCCTGCGCATTGGGTAGTGCGTTTGGCATTAACATGCGTTCTGCTTGCTGACGCACGCCCGCATGAACGTGTGTGGAATTATTTGTTTGTCCAAGATTCTTTTGGTCTCGTGATATTCAAACAAAACATGATTGGCTGATGCTTATGAGTGGCGATAGGTCAATTCTTGGATCAAAGTATAAATGTGGCAGATGTATTACATTGGACACCCCCTGGATCACGTTTACTGCAACGTGCAGTGCCGGTTCTTTAACATTTGTGATTACACCGCCACATCACATTGTATTATTACACATTGAATGAATGAATGAATAAGACGACCAAAGTATTCCTGATAATATAACATATAATTGTGTGATTGTGATTGTAATAAAGATAAAGTACGTATCTCCACGAACCCCTCATTTTACTGGGATC
Organism: Mediaster aequalis; assembly: GCA_032356045.1. Taxonomy (NCBI): domain Eukaryota; kingdom Metazoa; phylum Echinodermata; class Asteroidea; order Valvatida; family Goniasteridae; genus Mediaster; species Mediaster aequalis. The sequence goes on along the minus strand of JAULKO010269801.1, from coordinate 15,324 downwards.
TTTCGATTTGTTCTAGTACCATACTTAGCTTTCATTTGGTAGAACCAGAACTAAAACTCCAGCACCTCTTCTACAGTTTATTTTCCGAATGCGTGATGTTGATAGTACCATCTTGTGCCGTTGCTGTAGATGCAGTGCGTACGTTTTTGTTCTTTTCGACAGCGCAACCAAAAGCACGTCGAAACGCCTGCCGATACTGGGGGTTGGTGAAATTGTAGATGATGGGATTGAACGCCGAGTTGAGGAGAGCAAGGAATGCAGCGATAGGCCACAATGTGGTCACTTCCCCTGGCTGGAGTACGGAGATGCCGCTAGCTGCCTGGATTAAGCCCATCATGTTGAAGACGACGACGCGCGGGGATTGCAACAGGAAGTAAACAATGCTGGTGACGATTAGCATGCGGGCAACCTGGTTTCGAATCACCTTTGCGTGCAACTGGTGCGTCTGGAGAGACGAAGACGAGGTTGGAATGTGGCGCCGACCCAGGCGGCGAATGATCTTGTAGTACACGAACGTATTGACGGAGAGCCCAAGGATCCAAAACCCAAAGTACAAAGACTGGGTAAGGATTTTGACCCAAGGTTGTCCAGCAACGCAGAAGTTGACCGTGCTAGGAAGAGAGGAGTACAACTTATCGTCTGGCCACAACACACAAGCAACACGGTATGTTGACAGTCGAGACGAGATTGTAAAGGCGATGGCAACAGAACCGGTCCAAAATATAAGAACTATTGATATAGACCGGCGCCGTCCTCTGTCCATCAAGTTCTTGAGAGGGTAACATATGCCATAGAATCTTTCAAGTGCAACGAGTGTTATCATCGAATTGGAGGCGAAATAGGGAATATCGAGAGAAAGTGCAATTGCAGTGCATGTCAGCCATGAAGTTGCGAACGAGCTGTAAGCAATCGGCGTGGCCAGGTACGTCCAAGTGTTGTAGGCCGAAAATATGACGATGTACAGTAGATCCGCCACAGCCAAGTTGGCCAGGTAAAAGTTTGTCATGGTCCGCATGCGGCGCACCCTGTACAGCGTGAACAGAAGGCCAATATTGGCAGGCACGCCGATAACGAGAACAAAAGGCACGCCAACGGATGACAACAATATTTCGTTTTGTTTAAAGGACACCTGTTTTGCTGTTTCCTCATCAGTAAAGTCGATGGTGAAGTCGTTGCAAACCTTTGAATCGTTGAGGGGCTCCATTCCTTTTTTTCACAAGTAGCGACAGAGCTAATCTTTAAACTGGAGAGTAATACCGGAGCCCGCAGAAAATGGTTTGACTGCTCGGCGAACAACAAGCGCTCGTTTGATATACACTGTTCACCGTGTAGTCACACGCTTTAACCGTTCTGTAATTGGTCAATGAATTGTGGAATGCGCTGTGCATAATGTCCGACTATCTCCGCAGCGTCACGTGCTTTAGGAGCCGGGAAGATGCATTGCAAAATGTATCATTCACGTAAACAAGGTATTCCGTAAATTTATAGGGAAAGCGCTAACAATTCGTGCGCTTTTGAAAAATGGTGGCTCCACCCAATTCAGAGACGATCTTTACTAGTGACATTAAATTGCGTAATGCGTAACTGATCAATCTAGAATCACCGATCATATTTTGATTCGGGACTTCCAATTTGTGCCGTCTAGTGCGGCAAAATCTCGCATGCCCCAGTTTATTACTTTTAATGTACACAAGGCAAAGATGGATGACGTGTCAATGTTCCAATACGGGAAATGGACTGTGACAGGAGTCTATCGAGTCACGATTCCGGCTGTTGTCGCACACTGTAATTTTGACCTAGCCATCGGCGATAGAAGGCGCTTTTGAAAGGGAGTTTCAAACCTACCAGAACATTACGGGTAATGTGAAAAGAAATATCGTATCCAGTTTCTTAAGTCGGGGGCGGTTCAGATACTTTTATTGATGTCATGTACAGCCATCATTACAAAACGTGCACCAAACAACAAAACGTGCGTGATACAATGGCATACGTTTACTGCAGGCAGTGGCGCACCCAAGGGGGGAGGGGGCTCGGGGGAGCTTGAGCCCCCTCCCAAAAAAGAGCTTGTTGATTTTTATTTGGTTATTTTATCTTCTTTTGTCTCACGAATTGGCGGCAGCAGTACTATGTGGCGTATTTCCGAGTAGTACAATACAGGTCTAAATTGCGCCACCAACGTCAAAAGAGTCCTAGACCCCCTCCCCCACAATTTTTCACAATTATTTTCCGGGGCGAACAAAATCCGGGGCAACATTTTTTTATTTTTTTTTGAAAATCTTGGGGGAAAATTGATGAGCTCCCCCCCAAAGTCCAATAAGACTTTCGTATCCAGACGAATGAAAACAATTACAACATGTTCCGACATTCATCAAAATTTAAATTTTGGGTGTCGAGACTAAAAGTAAGACCACGCCTTTGTGTTTGAAGACACAGACAAGACCGAGACCGCAATATGATTCTGTCTCACGTACTCGAAAATAGCCGTAGTCCAACCGGGGAAGAAAAACTGTCTTCTCCTTGGCAGCTTCTCACAGTCGTATTGACTGAAAAATTTACATGCGTTTTCTCCAAGAAGAACATTGTGCGTTCATCCTGTCTTCCTTCTTAATTGCTTTCCATTAAAGTGTGAATTCATTGCTTATATTGGCATTCAACTGACTAACTGCCCCTATGGTAATTTTTTATTTCCCCTTCGATGTTACACAAAAGGCGAATTTTTTTTTCTCAATCGACTTTCTGCGTGAATTTATTTCTCTACTATCCCAGTCATGTCCAACCCTGACCTTTTATGGTCTTTTTTGACTCAAGTTTTGTAACCCTTTCTAATTGCATTCAGATCGGATCCGGCAACACATGCTTCGAAACACGAACAAACTTGGTAATTTTCTTCAACGTACACCTTTATTACAAAATAACTTACTCCTAATTGTCAGTATCTTGTGGTGAAATTTCCAATTTGATTGAGCGGAAGGATGCGGAATATTTTCCTGTGTATACGAGTACAGGTGAACCAAATGTGAGTACGAGTACTTCGTCACTAGTACGAGTGCAAGAACTCTTAATTTCCATTGAGTAGTCAATGCATGAGATGCATGCAATAACATTAGCGTTCTCAGAATTTGAAAAGAGGGTTCCCAATCGCAAAAAAATATCTACGATCTTCCCCGTAACCCTTTTTGACAAGTTTGGAAAGAGGTTGGAAAATGTTGCGGGAGTTTGCGGAGGCGATGTCGTAACCCTACAATGTGCGGTCCAACAGCAGTTTCAAACCTGTTCAGTACATGTACAACATACGTCTTATCAAAAGAGGGACCATAAGACGGGAGAAATACGTCACAACCTCGAAACCAATAGCGGTTTATTTCCTGGAAGAATTCTCTAAAAGGAACACAGCATGTGGAAGCATGGTCTTGTCGGTAGCTGACGCGAGTCTTTTTCAACTGTGATTACCCATCGTGTCAACGCGGCGCGTGGTACCGGGGGAAAAAAACAATATCCGTTTTCATGTTTTTGGTTTTTTTTAATTGGTTAACCGACCACTCCCAATGACACTGGTGGGTCAAAATTCCGCCCCCAACAATAACAACGCTCCTGTATATTTCGTCCAAAAAGACCCCGACAGGCATTAGTTTTAGTCTAGTATTGGGTCTACTTTAAATGAGCCTAAATGCGGCAGTGATGTTATATGTGGCCCGGTCGTCATGAACGGTTGATTAGCAACGCAACGCAAAATGTTACAGTGGAAATAAAAGTGGCGCGGAGCGTATGTGATCTTGTAATTCACCGGTAAGGGGCTTCGTTACCAATAATAAACCTCATCTTCGACTCGGTTCCTCGGCGGCCATGCCCCTTACCGGTTATAAACTCTGTGTACATTCATACACGCTTGATCACACGTTTATCGGCATATTTGAAATAATATTTGTTTTCTGTTTTTTTCCCCAAAATCTTTGACAACAAATACAATTCAACATTCACAGTGACTACACATCTTTATTGTCAGTATACGTATCTAATTTATTCTGATTTGAAATTCTGCTGATAATTTCTTGTTTTCAGTCAATTAACCTTTATTCCCCCTTTAGCTCAAATACGTTTCCCACTCCTTTTCTTCCAAGTCGCGCCTATTTTACAACAATATTGTACGTGCGTTCTCAGTCCCACGATTTTTGTCAAAGTAATAACAGATACAATTATGAGTGCGCAAAGATTGGTGAATTGTTTTCGCAAAGGTCAAATTGGAGGACAAATTAATACAAATTGGTTGTAAACAGACTGCTGAAATACCAAAATAGATGATTTAAGGCATACAACCTCCGTTACATATCAAACATAAATTAAAATGATGTACAATGAATATAAATGCATGACGATGTATTTTATGAAAGTATCCGTGTATTGTGTAGTTTCAATAAACTACCGTTCATGTTTGTAAAGTTTTCATATGTCTCCCTCCTCTAGTGATAATCACACAAGTGGGTTTTTAATTTTTAGTACAAACATACTTTTTTTATTTACGTTAATTTTGAACTGTCGTTTATCATATTTTTGTAATTGAAAATTACTCTTGGCTTTCCATGGTCTTATTTGGGCAAAATGTTGGGCCGTATCGCAGGTAATCGATTTTCAGCCAAGATAATTTTCACTGAAAAGTAGCCACATTGTGCTCGCACGGTATGTCTCAAAAATGAAAATTGACAGAAAAAATGAACGTATTTAAAATACAGTAAATATAAATCAGGAAAATTAACACGTTAATTTAGAACTACGAATTTCCATTGCTCCCTTTTAAATACATTATTAGAACACAATATGAAAATAATGTAAAAAAACATATCTTGACTAAAAATCATTTACCTGCATAGCCCCCAATTTGGCTCAAAATAAGACATAGATCAACCTATTATAGAAAGTGAAGAAATGAAACCTCGTAGTTACAAATGAACGTGTTTAATATACCACAATAGACAATATCACACAGAACACAACATTTGTTCGAGGATTATCATGTTTATCGTTTTGTATACAATATTTTCAAATTGATTTGTATCCAATATTATGATCAAGATTTTGATTCATACGTCACTGACTAAAGTGCTGAAATAACTTTGTTCTTATTACTGATAGTGTTAAACAGTTAAGAAGTTTTGAATGACCCATGGATCAAATTCAGTGCAAAACACTGAATATGTGCAACTACGGTTGCAATTTTAAAACACATTTGCTGGTAACACGATCATTTGCTTAGCTAAGAATTTTCATTTGTGCCCGTTTAAAGCTCTAAGAGCGAAATGTGGTTACTTATCAGTGAAAATGTAGAAAACAAATCTGGCCTGAAAATCAATTACCTGTAAGATTTACACTGTAAAACATGACGCGTTTATAATCTAAACACTGTTTGAACACTGCAGGTGTTAACAATTCCTATATGCAATGTGTTTATGCGCATTATATTAAACACGTTTAACTGGCTTTGTATTTTGAAAAGAAACCTGAATATTTTATTTATTGCAAAAACAAAACTCTACACGCTATGAAATGCCTTTGCTCTTAAAAATTAATTTGGAGCGTGAATAAATGTTAACGTATGCTGTTATAAACGCCATGTTTAGATAAGTATTTAACTTGACTGTAAACAGTCAAGTTAAATACGTCATGACAATGGAGATGTAGTTAATGCGTTAATTCCTAAACACGGAATGCGCAAGGGATAAGGCGTGCGATACGGCACGATATCCCAACTGTTGTCAACTGATTTGCGTCAATGTGATTGTCGCATCTTCAGATATTTATCCAGAACAACAGCGGTGTTGGGCGTGTTTCTGGAATCGATCATGACTACTGTTTAGGAGATATAACTGTGGATGGATGTGTTGTTTTGTTTTGTTTTTTGGTTTTTTTCCGTTTCACCTGATGATGAGCCAAGCGGACTTGTAAGTGCGCGTGTGGGCCTACACTGTTCATATACATGCTTTGGCTTTGTGGAAATCATTTATACATACTTATTACATGTACAAAACTAAGGAACTGTGCTGTGCAAATAACGTACAAACAAGTCGTCAGAATTCGGATGCCAAGCAAAACTGAAGTCAATGACTGGAAACAACCCCCACAGATTTAGTCCGTCAATTTGAAATGTCATACATAGAGTTGCATTTCTCAGGTATGTTATCCTTGATGCAGCGGTAGGCTAGGGCCCAATGGTAAATTAGTATTAGTGTTAAAATTATGTTTTACCATTCTTTTATCGTCTGGTATCAGTTTAAACTAATTAATTATAACTTCACTTAAATCACCCGCCGCTGCCGCTGCCGCCGCCGTCGCCGCCGCCGCCGCCTCCGCCGCCGCCGCCGCCGCCGCCGCCGCCACCGCCAGTGGCGCAACCGGGGGGGGGGGGGCTTGAGCCCCCAAGAGCTTGTCGATTTTTTTTTTAAGTCTCACGAATTAGCGGCTGCTGTACTATGTGGCGTATTTACACAATTATTTTCCGGGGCGAACAAAATCCAGGGCAACATTGTTTGAAGCAATTTGGAAAATCTTGGGGGAAAATGTATGAGCCCCCCCCCCCCCAAAGTCCAATCCTGGGTGCGCCACTGACCACCACTAACACCCACAATCCCACCTTCACTTAGGCGAGCGGATTGAGCCTGAAATTGGGGGTGGGGTGGCAACGAGCGTACTACCAGCTAATTTTGGTATTTTTAGAAAGTACTGACCCTGACGAGTTCACGGATCAAAATTACCCGGCATCCCTTTGGGGAAACATGTTTAAATTACGTCCATCAAGATGGCCGCCATTTTGTATAGTTTTTATATTATATTTTCATATAAAGTTGTGTCAGGCCTATTTTTAAACAAAAAAGTACTACTAACTGCAATTGTGTATATTTTTTAAAGTAGGCAACTGGATAATTTCACAAACCGAAATTATTTGTCCATTAGGAAAACGTACTAATGACGTCATCAATATGGCCGCCAGTATATAGGGTTTCTTTAACTCTCTATATTTGGTATATTAAGTTAAATGTTTCTTGGTCTTTTTCAAAGGTTGAGGAAAACTTGAAAGATTATCCAGTACACAGATGGCCACAGCTTTAGACTGGTGCAGGCAGGGACAAGTCAGTCAGCACTAAAAAGGTTCGTTAATTGATAAGCTTTAACGATTCACATAAACCGACATTAATACATGCGCTTTAAATGGTTCTGAAACAATGACGAATGCATAAAGGAAGACTGTGATCTATGTTGGTGTTTTAGTAATTAATCGACACTTGGAACAGAACAAATCATGGGGTGTGCCTTGCCCACAAAACTAGTTCGTACACAGCTCCGGACATCAGGGGCGTTGAAAGCAAGCCTTATTGTTTGTTTGTTTGTTTGTTTACTTGCTTGCTTGCTAGTTTGCTCCACTGCTTGCTCGCCCGCCTGATGCTTGCTTGCTCCCCTGTTTGCTTGATCCCCTCCTTGCTTGCTTGCTTCCTCCCCTGCTTGCCCCCTCCCCGCTTGCTTGCTCCCCCTGCTTGCTGGCTTCCTCCCCTGCTCCCCTTGCTCGTTTCCCGCTCGTTTGTTTGTTTGTTTGTTTGTTTGTTTGTTTACTGTCGCTGACATTACAGCTCGAATGAGGTATTTTTCGTGAGCGGGGACACTTATTTATCAATCAATATAATTTACTAAAACAAAATTACATCAAACATTTCTTTCTTAGTGAATCGTCATTACTTCAACACCATTTATAGCATTTGCCCTATTTTGATATCTGTGAACCTTAAAGATTATAAAAGAAATAGCATGATCTGTTCACCTAGTTTGAACTGAGTTGTTCTTAATTAAACATTTGTTTACGTATTAGTTCCCATTTTTTATCAAACTTTTGATTATAGTTTGGTTTCAGTGATTGAGCGATTTGTGGGTTTCCCATCGTCTCCTAAGCTCACGAGATTGTCGTTGCCATGTACGTTAGACGAAACAGTGTAAATAAGATGCGCAGGGTGCTTGTCAGTCGTTGGGCGGCGGCGAAAGGCCACCACGAAGGCTCGACGGTAGCGGCTGTTGGTGACTCCGTAAATGATAGGATTGACTGCACCATTAAGGAGACCCATCAGGATTATAATGGGCCAGAGACTTGTGACTTGTTGGGCACTGAAGTGTTCCGCACCCTTTGCAGCTGAGATCAAATTAAGCATGTTGTAAATGATGCTGTAAGGTGCTTGGCAGATGAAGAAAACAACGCTATTGATAATCAGCATGCGGGCCACAGATCGACGGACTGATGTTACTTGACTTGTGACGGTTTGACCAATCCTGCGCTGCCCCAGTCGACGTATTATCTTGAAGTAGAGGATACTATTTATTAGCAAACCTACCAGCCATATGACGGAGTATAAGCCTTGCGAATAAAGAGTCGCCCAAGGTTCGCCAGGAGTACAAAATGTGACGGTGTTGGACATGGATCTGTACTCCTCGGTGTCCGGCCACAGTACACAAAGGACTAACAGTTTCGAGTACCGTAGACAAACAGAGAAGGCAAAGGCAATGGACAGAAGCCAGCCAGCAACGAGCAAGGCCAAGTGGCGTCGAGGTCCGGTAGCATTTTGCTGGAGTGGGTGACAAATGGCATAGTATCTCTCAAATGCAACCAGCGTCACGATCGTATTCGATGCAAAATACGGTATGTCGAGAAATAAGATGATGACACAGCATTCCAGCCACGAACTAGCCAGTGCGGTGTTGGCTATTGGTGTTGTCAGGTAAGCCCTAAAAGTGAGCACCGAGAAGAGGCTGATATATATGAAGTCAGACACAGCCAGGTTTGCAAGATGAAGGTTGGTTGCGGTGCGCATGGAAGGCACTCGGAACAAGGTGAAGAGAAACGCAATATTCCCCGGAACTCCAATGGTTAACACGAGCGGTATGCCTACAATCGTGTACCATTTTTCCAATGGCGTACGGAACAAACTTATGTCAGTCGTTTCATTTCTGAAATCTAAATTGGCCTGGCCATCGCAGACATCTGTTTGGTTGACATCCACCATTGCGGTAACTAGGTGTCCATCGAACAATTCAGAGAACTGCATGCATCCTGGATCCTCTGTCATACGAAGGTATGCATCCAAAGACCACATGCGATTATTTTTATACAGCAGGCAACAAATGTATATTGATCGCCACCAAATCGAAAAGACTGTCAACGTGCACGCTGAGTGGATTGTGACCTAATAATAATACAATTATTTGTGACCTAGAATGCTGCGTTGCGTGGTTTATGTTTTTATTAACAAAGGTCGTATTTATCTGCAGCATTGTATAGCATTTTCACCTGACATGGTATTTCTTGCCACCAGTCTTCTTCAATTTTGACGACCCATTCAATTATTGATGGACTTGTAAAAGCAAGAGTTGCAAGCTTTTAAAAGCATCCATCAATGACAGGATGCTGACCCATTTTATGGTCGTTAATTTGATTATCAATGAAGACTGTCGTAAAAAATCAACCAAGTCACTTACAATTCTTCTCGCTTGATTATTGTTAAACTTTATCCGTGGTTTACACTCTCGGGGCCATGTCCTCGAATGAGAATCAGATGGCTTAAACACCTTGTTTAAATTAGGAAAAAATATGCCAGCAGTTTTTCAATACAATGGTTTTAGGAAACCTAATTTATTGGAATGATTCTGTCGCTTAAACCCTTTATAAATAATTTGCATCAATCATTTTAAGAAGAACCTTACTTTAATTTCTATCAACGAGGTATAGCGCCCATGTTACAGAGTTTGGAATGACTGTTTGTCCCTACAATCTGGAATACATTAAAAATCGAGTATGTGAAGGTCATAATCGTCTTATTACTTGACACATTCACTTAAACCAGAATATCGGATCGACAGGCTGTACACACTGGTCTATACATGCTATGCATTGGCCAGGAGCGGATCAATGATTGTTTTGCAGGCGGGCGGGGCGGTCAGGCCCGACATATTTTTATTTTTTACCCATAAAAGCAAAACAAAATGCAGGGGAGGGGTCAGGTCCAACATATTTTGTTACTTTTATCCATAACAATATTTTGTTTAAACAACAATTTAGCCGTGTAAAATAACAAGAACAAAGACAAAAGTCGCTGGGCGGGGGAGGGGGGGGATTCGACCCGGATAAACCTCCCCTCCGGATCCGTCCCCGTTGCTGCAGATGTAAAGCAATATTTTGAAATTAACTGCACACTTACGTGCACATACATTTACATTTTCAAGCGCCCTCTGCCAGCTTGAAGTGGAGTGGGAGCTCACCCCCAATTAACGTCAACCGATTTTTTTTCCCGCCCGTAAAATCATTTGAAAAGTGGAGTTAGGGAGGGTTTGGGAGTTGGACCGTTCCTGAAGTAGGTTGCGCAAAATATGATGGGCATGTCGACAAGCTCGGAGAGGGGATGGGTGGGGGCCGTAGAACCCCGACACCCCCAGGTGCGCACTGTCTCGCATCACGACGAAGTTCCAACAGAGGACGTGTAAGCTATTTTCAAACATTTTGACAAAATTCGGGAGGAACTTCATCTGTAATGCATTTATAGTTTAAAACAGTCAACAATGAAACGAATTTGTTAATGTACATCGATACGCGCGCTTTATACTTTATACTCGCGCTTTATACACGCGAACGGGGAATGCCAAGCAAATTTGTGACGTCAACCGCAACATTTTCGCTCTGAGGATTCGCAAGAATTGAAAACATTTCAACTTCGGCGAATGTTTTGCTGCGGCAGATGTTCATGACGTCAAATTCGCTTCTTCGGATGTTTAGTTTACTATTAGTTTGATATAGTTTTGACGGTAATTTCAAAAAGCTGTAAGAAAAAAACGTAAAACCCTCGTTACAGTTTACTCCATCCAAACGCAAATGCGACATCATGTTGTTTAGTGCATGAAAGTGGCCAAGTCTCCCTGGCGGGTTCGATGGTCCAGTTGTCAAGACGGTTTGCACGTCTGGACAGCCTGAGGTCGTGGGCTCGAGTCCCACCGAGTGATTCTGAACATGTTTGATTCTCACAAAATCTCAGAACGGTAAGTTTTCCTGAAGATTGAGTCATTTTTCTTTAGATTTACGCTGTGCCGTTTAATTACCAACGCTGAAACCCACCGTGCAGTGAAAGAAAACAATCTGAAATCATTTGAGTTTTGAAATCTGAGTATTTTTTCGCACACCACAAAAATGTTCATATTTCCTTTTATCAAGCTCCTGCGCTGCCAAAGGTATATATGATAATGCAAGACTTTATCCCTCCCATCCATCAATAAAGCTTAGTCACAATTCACGCTAGCAACACGCAATTTTTCAGGTCAGGGAGTTTTTTAATGCAAATTCGCCCCAAACAAGGCTAAAAGCCACTCAATGTACCGTGCTACAAAAGGTAAAGAGATTCGGAGGAACTGAAAATAGGAGAGTGACTCTTCTTGAAGGTGAATAGTGCCTAGGATAGAGACATGTAACCAGGCATGTAATTCCATAGATTAGCGTAGCTCTTGGTTCTACATCTAGGTATAGCTATAGAGTGTGCTGATGTAAACAAACGGAAACCCAGGTTTCGCGCTCAAACACCCTAACAGACGGACCCAAGTTGGACAGAACAGTGGAACATTTACCATGCACACGTAAATTAACCTTGAAAATATCACCGCCACTGCCTAGGGCTGTGATGGTTCGAGACGTCATTTGTCCTAAAAAAAAACTGAAAACATATAGGCTGTCTATCGCTAATCGATGATGACTATGTAAGGCAAACAGATCATCAGATGCAGGAGTATAATATGGTAATCCCTAAACAAGGGCTACAGGTTCACTAGACAGAGTTCTGCCACAGGCCACAGGCCCGCTCATGAGAGAGGAGACCAATTCGGGCAGCAACCTTGCGTTCGCAGAACTTGCATGTCCATGGACCAGTCATCAGGCTAGGGAGAGCACGGCGTGCATAACGGCGCTCTCGCGCCGCTTTTGCAGCATCACGGAGTGACTGCTCTGCAATCTTTGTACCTGCAGTCACTGCCGATCGCCAGTTGGTGCGGTTACTTTTATAACAGTCAAATTGGGCAAATGAGCGAAATCCGTGGCACTCGTGCGACGGGCATCGCGGTACGCACGGCATGCCAGCGTGCGTATAATGTAACTCCATATGACTCGACGCAGACAGCCAGTAACGTTGAACTTGCTCCAACGTTTGCGACTATCTCCGCCCATGTTTGTGTCAGTCACGACAACAAACGTTTCCATAAGCTGCATTTCCGTCGAGGACTCTTCGGCTGCGATTGTTGGCGATCATAACGACTGTTCATGGAAACTATAGGCTTAAGAGGTTTATCCGGAACGATCCGCCACCAAGACATTGTCAGTTTTATCATGTTTCTAACCTTTTTAACTCAAACGATAGTTCTTCTCCAACCGTTCTCATTCTCCACCTGGAATCATTTATGTGCTTAATGTTTACAATTAAAACAAAACAAATTGCCCAATCTTTGTTCGTACAATTTACAGACGAAACAGGAAAAGGTGTGTTAGAGTAAATTGGGGTTTTCATTGGACATGTTTTCTGCCGTCATTTTAGTAAATAATGTTTGGACAAACTTTTGTAATTTTCGCATATATATATTAAGTAGTATTTATTTTCTTAAGAACACATAAATTGGCAACTGCATCATCTGACAATAATGTTCCATTGTTGGCATTACAAACTTACATAACCAAGTGGCCTTTCAATTACTTTGCAAAACACTAAGTAACTTTGCAAAAAAAGTCCATCTTTCCGGCATTAACTTTTACGGATTTTTAAAATCTTGAACTTTGCCAGAACTGGTTCTAAAATGAAAGTCGTCGTAAATCTGATCAATACTTCATAATTAAAACCTTCATTAGCTTTCTGTATCATTACCCCTTCATTACAACCGCCACTTCTGTACCTTTTTTAATGGCAACACTTTAAACAGGTATACACTCACATTATTACACACTATCAAGACACATTTGACCGAAACGTCTGTTCAAAATTAATACATTTTCGGAACAACCGTGAAGAAGTTGTATCCAATGCATCGTAAAAGTATATTTTTGATTTTTTT
>JAULKO010268702.1:0-16934 GCA_032356045.1 Mediaster aequalis | reverse complement strand
CCCCCCCCACTTTTGGGAAGCGATCGACGCCCATGGATACTGCCAACAAAACTAAAGACGCCCCCTGTATAAGAGCGTGAATTGGTCATTTGGGGCAAAATATGTTGCCAAGTATGGGTGAAATGTAAGCCGCCCCTACAAAATGGCACTTATTGTTTGTAAACAGACGAAAGGAATATAATATTTGTAACCTTGGTATGAATATCGGCTCCGTGCCCATTGGGCGCCGGAAGTAACAGCGCAGATACTCAGTGGCAACAGTGCTCTTGTGTGACGTCAATTTTTGATTAAATGGAATGACTGGCCAGCTAGCTGCGCGCCAACCGGCGAAATATCGCCTCCACGTGGATTTTTGCTAAGACGTGTTTCCATTTAATTGAAATTCACAAATTTGTTGTCAGTTAAGGACTGACAACAGGCATGGCAGGCACTTTGGTGTTAAACTCCTCAGCGAACATCACCGATAACACCCGAAGGTTAACGAAAGCGAATTCGGTAACTTTCGGACATTATCGGTAAAAGGAGGAATTCCTCCTTTTTGGGTCACGTGACATTGGCGCCTACCGGACCTACGTATCGCCAAGAATAGTCAGATTCGTCAGGTCTGGTAACCAGACTGCGATGTATGTGTAATACCACGGTAACACAAATTATCTGCTGTCACGTTCGAGTGCAGTCAAGAGACAGCGCTCTAAACTAAAGTTAATTAAAGTTAATTAAGTATGACACCATCTTGTTCTTTGCCGTATTGTATTCATAAGGGTACACACCTGCTATTAAAGTTCTATAGACAACAAATACCCCCAAATAAAAGAAAATGGGGAAAAAACACTCATATCTCACCAAGGTGACTACATTGTACACCAAAGTGAAGCCTGATTTATTATTATCTTTCACTTTCCTTTCAATTTATAGGTGGTTGACCGATAACTTTAATTTTCCCCTCCAAAGCAGACCACCCCTAAAAGCAGTGTTTAAGCCCAATCTGTAAATTATCCATTTTGAAAAAAACAATCCCTTCACTCTATGACTGAATTGGACAATTTTCTTGGCCAATTCTAGCCTTTAGTCAAGGCGCGCGTGGCACCCCTGATGCTGGTAACACACAAAAAGACCAGTGCGAGTGGCGAAGCTCGTGCTTCGCCACTCGCTCTGGTCTTTTTTCGTGTTGAATGTAAGCATCCGGGGTGCCACGCGCGCCTTGACTAAAGGCTAGGCCAATTCATGCTCAGAATTAAAAACTCACAATCCCTGTCTCTCTACAATGTCTCAACTTCATGGGCCTTAGAACGCTCTTCAGAAAATTATTTCGAGACTATGCAAAATGTGAACAGATCGGCGGAGGAAGTTTTAGACCCATTTACAACCGTGCACAATATGAGCAAAGAATGTTCACTCTAACACCTGTCCAAAGAATTATAATATGGTAAGGACGGGTCATGGTTTCGCTCAACAGATTAATAGTCCGCAGTTTAAATAAAAATCATTCCACCACCAAGTAAGACATGACCACGGAGGGCGAGCCGTCCCGTCGAGTCCCGCTGAGACCATCAACGTTTTGCACGGCGATTTGAAGTTGATTCAACCAACAAATTAGACACATGCCCGCGGTGCCCTTGGCATGTGCGGCCAATCAAAATAGCCACGGGGACGAATTTGAAACAATCCATTGTCGAAACCTTTTCCCCTCCAAAAAACTAACATTTCCGCACACCCTGCCGCGTCACCCAAGGCTGGAAACTCGTTACGAAAGGCCGGAGTGAACCGGAGCACTACCGCCCGTCGATACCATTAACCGGTAATATTTTCTATCTGCTAATTAGCATTGGATTTGACTGCTTCTGAAAGAAGTACTCCCAAACAAGGCACTACAGGTTACCATGGTTTTACGGATATTTCTTTCAGAGTAAAATTTTTCTCAGCCGGGGGAAGGGGTGGGGTGAGGGCGGCAGGCTATGCGATGTTATAGTTGAATTGATTGTCGATCGGATCATATTCATGGTTGACCCATCAGTTTTTTTTCACGATAAAATTAAAGAGACCCCCCCCCCCCTCCGCTCGGCTCCCCTTCCCATTATCACCTGAAAACAAACTTCTATCTTCCTCGTCAATGGCATGTTTACTATAGGGAACCGGCCAAATCTGTTGCAATTAATTTAAGGACACCATTCCCTTTATTTCCGGCACGGGATAAAAGGCTTACAAAGTACAAGCAAGGTCAGTGACCTTTTCAATGGTGCCATATCCTCTAAAATATGACTACTCGCGCCGGTGTCCAAGGCCGAAAAGGGGAATTAATCACACACGAAACAATATCCAATTCAACGTCATTGGAATTTATGAACAATTTCACTTTTGCTGCCTCACTAATACCATGGAGGAAGGATTTGTAGTAGCGATCGACCCCGTGGTACATCGATTGCAAACTTTTTATCAAGGATATTTTTTTTCTGGTGACCTTTTTTGTTGGTCAGTTCTGTTTCGAGTCTTTTGGGTATTGTTTTCGCCTGGCAAATTGCCATTACGAAAAGACGTCTGCAGTCTGGCATCCCTCGCTGTGTTGTGTGTTTTATTGGCGTGATAGGCATGTCAACACCACTGGACACCTGCTTTTTAAAAATGTGAAAACCAGGATCCCAATCCAAATAAAGAAAAATCATTGTGGATGACGTTACACAAAAAAGTGGGACTGTTTCGATTGGGTAATAATCATTGGTTGACCCTGGCCTGTAGGGTTATGGAAATTATGGAATGCCAGTTCTATTCCATTGAATATTTCAAACCTAAAGGGTCTCTTTGAACAGACGTTATTTGTTTGGGTGTGTTTTGTCTCCGATTTAAATTTGAGTGGGATTAATTCCAGATCACAAGAAAATGGACACAGAAATGGCCAAGCGACAGAATGGACCGCAGCACTTCTGCTCAATAAGCAGATGTCATATCACTCACTGCAGTCGAACATTATACAGAACCAAGAAACGCAATCCTTTCAAGATGAAATGTTATCAAAGCAGCTGTGCATAATCTTGTGCAGGAAATACCGAGACGGGCCCGAAAATTAGTGTGGTTTATGCCTAATTACCACTGAACACGCAATGTTACGTAGTTTCCTCCAATAAACAGGAAAGATGGTTAAACCACGGACAAATCGTGGTCAATAACAAAAGGTCTGCGGCATTGTTGTAACCAAAAAATGGACTTGAAAATACTTAAGAACCGGACGACAGCCCACACTTTCCGGTGGAAAATAAATTCACTTTGAAGAACGCGTCCGCAAACAATTACGAATGTTCATAATTTGACTGTTTTAAAAAAAAGGAATGCATTAATAATTAACTTCTCCCGAGTATTGTCAGCATTTTGAAAAATCATATCTACTGAGCATTTTTCAAGTTGTTATGAAGTGCTTTTATTTTCAACTTGTATTGTTTCAAGGATACCAAGAAAAACAAAGACTTTTCCGACATGTCGGAAAAGCCAATGAAAAAGAAAGAGCACGTATTTCCTACGTGTGCCATTGGAATTTCGCAGTTGTTTGCGAACGTGTCAAAGACATCATCATCTGACTGTTGAAAGGTTTTTCATTAGTGACCTTGGGTTCAGCCCTCAAATCATACACGGCCCTGTACTGATACAGGCACACTTGGAGAAAATTCAAACATTATCGGGTGGGCCCATGATTCCTTCAAAGTTCAAACCTACCACTTGATGAATAATTAGGGTCGGGGAGCGTGAAAATCAGTTTATTGGCGAGTGAGAAATACTTGAAGCGAAAAGGGGATTACATAGGCATCCAAAAGCCCAAACTGCTGATGTTATTTTTTTGGTCGAAAACCATGCTCTGATAATATCCTCTTGACTGAGTCTCAAGCAAAGGAAACCTGGTCAAAAATAATTCCATTTGACATATTTGCTGCGTGGGGGATAGAATAGTGAGTAAATACTCGTCTTTGCTTTCCTGCTTTGTGATTGGTCGATTTTCGAATGTCCCTGAATGGCGACACCGGGACTCTGTTACGTCATCGCTGCAACTCTTGTTAATGGAGAGGTACGTTGATCCTTTTCTAAATACACTTCACAGTAAATAATGAATTTTAAGAACTCAATTCTCTTCAATTAATCTCCAATCCGCCATTTCATTTAGATCTAGGGGGCGGGGGGGGGGGGGGTAAGGGCTTGTTCAATACTGCCCCTTGACAATCTGCACTGAAC
This sequence comes from Mediaster aequalis, assembly GCA_032356045.1. NCBI lineage: Eukaryota > Metazoa > Echinodermata > Asteroidea > Valvatida > Goniasteridae > Mediaster > Mediaster aequalis. The sequence goes on along the minus strand of JAULKO010268702.1, from coordinate 12,722 downwards.
AAAAGGTACCATGCCCACATGTTAACACAATGGTGGCATGGTTGTTATCCTGTACATGTGCTACATAACCTCAGAGGACAGACACACAAAGGGAGAAGAAAAGATCCTTTCAGTCCTCGGAGGTTCGGTCTTTTGTTCAAAACGGTCCTTGCAGGTACGGGCGTGTGCTTAGTCTATGGGAGAAAGTTAAAGTACAGAGACAAAGGAAAACACAAAGCATTGTCCTCGGAAGATATATTAAAACACGACTGGGTGCGCACGTATGTCGCCTAGGTCACCACATAGTGCTAATTAATGTAAACAATGCCACCACGTGTGGACCGACGTGGGGTGATCGTAGTACATGTATCCAATGGGCAGGTTAAACCACGTGCGAGCGCACATGCAAACGCAGCACGCTTGACTGGTTTATTTTGAATAAGCACTTCATTACCATCACATAAGCACTAATTACCATCACATAAGCACTCATTACCATCACAACACTATGCGGTCCAGCATGACCTGTGGCATCTATTATCCCTTGCTTGGTCTATTAACCCTAGGTAATGCAACTACCTGTGCTTACAAAGTTCCCTCACGGGGACACCGAGCGGCCTGTTTTTGGAAGACGTAAGGTTAATGCCCTTAAAATGATCCCTTCCCCCTCCCCAACCACCGAAGTTGGTCAAGGCCCAAGCACTTTAAAAACGAAAACGTTGTTCGGCCTTCACCCGATCCTTCTTGTTCCCGCCCACTCCTCCAAAAATAATCCAATGACTAAATAAATTGATAAAAATGAGAACGACGCCTGTCTCAGAATCAAAATGTACATGTCTTGATTTTTACACTCTAATTTGTTTATAATGTACTCTTTTTTAAGGCTGTTTTTGGTGGATAGTCTAATGCCTATAGTTTTGTCCTGTTTCTTCTTTTTAATGTATTTATAATAACAACAAAATCATTAATATATAAAATCGGTAAATAATACAAATAAACAAAAACCTTCTACTCATTGTCCCCTCTAAAGAAACAGTTGTTTCATATATGATTTTGAAACTGTATAAGCTCAAAGCTTTTTCCTGAACGCCTCAGAAATTAACCTGACTTCCCTCGCAGACGAAACCATTCCCACAGCCTCGAACACTCAGCGATCAGTGAAAAGGTGAAAGAAATGAAAACACACCGCGGCCAATTCGGGAGGACAAGGACACAAAATATGACTGGTTGTGATGACCTGTAACTGGCCAGTGTAATTCCGGAATATTAAGCCAATCTGACAAGGTAAAAAGGTGAGGACCTTGGTGTTTTATTTTGGTAGCTGTCTGGTTTTGCTTTCATTGGTGATGACGGGCGTTTCTTGGCTTGGTGAGCAATAAGTTGCACACCCTTGCCAATATCATTCAAAACGAGATGTGAAATGTGAACTTGCTAAAAAGCGCGTCATATGCGAAGGATGATGACCGGTATATACAAAATTAGATTTTTTTCTTGGCTTACGGTTCAGTTTTGAATTTAATCAAATTACTCCTTTGCAGGAAAAAGAAAATGTCCCGCACGAAGTGTATGAGGGCTAGGGGACATCCCCTTAGACATTAACGGTAAGCAAATACTCAAAATTAGCCATTCATTTTCAGTATATCTTCTCACCTTTTCTCTCAGTCTTATTCGTTCAACCTCTCGTTGCTTGTAATCCTATTCATTTTTACAGATACCCAAAGCCTTTGTTTCTAGGCGCAAGTCAAACAGAGGACGCTCTCGACCCCAACACTGACAATTGTTTCAAAAGGGATGTTGGAAGCCGCCCGCTTTGAACCCCTCCACATAAGGCGCAGCTCTGCAGTTTACGGGGCAGATCCACTTTTACACCCCCCCTCTCACCCCCCCCCCTTTCCCCCTTCCCCCGTCAGGTACAGTTTTGGATATCTACGGGGGTAATTCGAGGACATTGCCCTCCTAGATTTTTGCGGTTTGGTATTAATGTATCTCCGAAGTCTTTTGGAACATTAAAACAAATTTCTGAAGATGTTGTATGTCAGAGATTGCCCATTGTGTTGTGATCATGAATACGAGCATGTTATAACTCAAACATTAACCAGAAAATTCGCGATGGGTGACACCATGTAATACCTTCGCTTAGCATTAAAAAACAAGAAGAAGAAAGCGGTCACAATGCAATGATAAGCAATCATCAAAAACAAACGGAACTACACAGGGAAGGAACTTGATAAGCAAGTCTGGAAATCCGTGTTGGGGGCGATTTCCAAACAAACATGATTATTATTATTATACGGCATATTGAAGACATCGATAGTTTCCCCCTTCTAAATTGAATTAGAAACCAGACCAGGCCCCAAGATCATTTCAATTAGACTCGGCTCTCATTATCTTTAATTGGGGAATTTACAGTTGATTGTCAGGCAGCAACCCCGGGTCTAGCCACCTGTCCGTTGACGTATGACACCTGCGGGAAAAACAAAAGGATATTATTTCATCTCTGCAATCAACAGTCCCAGAATTAAAAACAGGAACCGCGGGTGAAGGTGAATACCACTGTTCCATGTTAGCATTTTGAGCACAATCAACCCCGTAGTTTATCAACAACCTTCCGGTAGAAATAAAAAAAAAATTAATAATACGCTTTCCTGATTTCAAATGACACACACACATTTGCGTCATATTTCCTTCCATTTTTTTGTAAATATTGTTGATCTGTCTTAACATTTTCCTGTTCCTGTTGTTTACAAAAGGCCACCATATGGTGAAGATTAATTTCAATTTTTCTTAACAAACACGACCTCCATGGTGTGTGGTATCCGCGATGTCTATTACTAGAGGCAACCGACAAAATCAATAAATACTTTGGCCAGACTGCATAAGTAAAGGACATTATGTTATAACACGCCCTACTTGAATTCTGCTGCTTAACCGCTGTCAATGCTTACAAAATAGGGCAAGTTGTTTGACGTCAAGCCCAAGGGGACTCGGTAATTGTGGATTGGGGAAACCACGACGTGCAGGAATCACATAATGATGTAGGCGAAGGGTGAAAAAGAAGATGAACGGACGACGATGAGGGCGGGGAGGGGATGGTGATGATGCATGTGATGGTGATACTGGTGTTGGTGTGATGACGACGATGATGACGACGACCACGACCACGGTGAAAACGATGACAACAATCACGACTTTGTTGTCGTCGACAACGACGATGAGGTCAGTGATGACGATGATGACGGAGATAGTGACGATGGTAATAATGCTGTGCTGGTGGATGACGAAGACGACAAAGCGACAGTCTCGTCTGCAGTAGGAAGCCTCATTCAAGTTCACCTGTCATCTGCATGCGCGTTCACGGTCAACAAGTCACAAACCGCTTGTCAATTTAGGATTGAAAACATATATGCACGAATAATGGACGGTTCATCCGAATGAAATCTAAAAACAACACCATGAACTGACACACACATGGCCAGTCCAGGGACATGACCGTCTAGTTCGCCTAGACTGTGTCTCAGACGGCCGAAGACTGAGGGATGTACCAGTGACGTCACGATGACTCATACCCTCGTCTGCACGAACGGATAAAGATCACGATTCCCGTCACCGTTCAAATAGAGTGGAGGGGAACATTGTCAAATAAATATCGGTATCTTGACATCATTCTGAGCAATTTCGGATGTTTATGGATGTGGCTAAAAACAATAATATACAGAAATAAACTATACAAACAAGACGAAATCTATGAAAGACATTAGAAAAATGAATTTAGAAACTAGAAAAATTTGAATGAATGGGAAAAAATTTCTTTAAAATTGAACCTAACTCGAGCAGCCATGAGTCTTGTCCAAAAGTAAGGAGCAGTGAAGGAAGAACCACATCCATGATTCCCCTCACTCCGAAGTCCATGAAACATGGCTTGATCCTCAACCCTCTCCCCTCTCACTGACAGTGAAAAATTATCGTTAAAAAAATCCCATCCCAGAGTAGCGGTTTGAATGAAAATGCCAAAGAAACCTAAAGGGCCTCCTCCGAGGCTGGAAGTCCTAGTGTCCCTCGGGCCCCCATAACCTTACTGACCACCCCCTTCTCCCGAACAAACCTTACTTCGGCTGCTATAGGATCACGCCGAAATTATCGCAATCTATACCCGAGACCGGACGCCTGCCAATTCGAAAATGTTGACTTTATTTCTCTCACCGTGGTGTTTGCGTAGGATGCGAGATTTGTCAAAACACCTGCGCTTGATATCTGACATCAATCTTGATTTAGTCTAAATACGTAGACCGGCGCGGCCCTCCCCATATCTCCAAATCCTCAAATATTAGAAAAGCGAAAAAGGGACTTAAAGGAAGTCTTTTCTGATGTTTTTTACTTGTAAAAGTTTGGAATTCAGCTCCGAAAAATAGCTTTCCCAGCGAGTGAAATGTCAAAGCAAAGATTCTGGTTTTTCCATGTGCAGTTCCTGTATACCATGGAGGAATTCCTCCATGTGTATACGGTGTTCTTGAATACAAATCAGAGATTATAAAGCAAAGCGTCCCAAGCAATGGCTTTGTAGGCATGCTGATCAGGCTGTTCTGCGCAGGGGCACACGCTCATGGGCGTTGAGGTCCCGGCAGGCACCGACCAACCAGCCGGTCGGATACACTTCTAATCAGCTCAGTAATCACCTGACCATTCTTCACGTCAGTCGCGCTCGGCACGGGCACAGCTTCTGTAATCGCCGGATCACAAGCTTTGAACCATCGCTAGTCACGCTGGTTCAAGGTGTAGGCCTACACATCAGTGATAAATCCTCCCAGAGAAGCAGCCCAAGTCGGCGCTGTTAAACAACAGTCATCCCAAGGACGGGATTAGCGTATAAAAAGCCGCAGAGGAATTAGACCGACCACAAGAGAGTGTCTACCGTGGAGCTAGCTATATTGTCACCGAACGGAAGGCAATTATAGGTTTCCCTAATGGTTGACAATATTCAAAAGTCAAGCAGCCTGAAGCACTACTAATCGTCTGATCCATTGAAGACGTTCAACGTGAAAGAGTCTTCTCCTTTCCTATCGGGAAACCAGCAACAACGGTGATGACTGGCGCTCGATACCTCTCATTCCTCCAGAAACAGCAAGCCTAAAGTTTGAATACAAAGGCTTGGACCACTCGCCAGCCCTAACTCCGCGTTCCCCGTTATTGGATTTAGTGCGTTAATTCGCCTTCACGCTCAAACCGCGGGGTTTCGCCCTCAATTGGCTCAAAAGCCACGCGTAGAAAAGAGAAACAGTTGCGGCGGGGAGCCAGACTGAGGTACCATCTTTGTCCGGCAAGATGCATTTGTCTAGCTTTCTGCTGATTGTGGGATTTTTCGCATGCCTATGCCAAGGGTAAGAATGTTTAACATTGTTTTGAAGTGTTTATCTTTCAGTCTGTTTTTGGAAAGAATTCCTTATCTCACTGCCACCTTAGACCTCGTATACAAAGTCTATGGGCCATGACAGAAAAAGTCCAAGTATTTTTAAAGAATAACTTGAAATTATCTCACTCCTAAATTAGCGTTTCTCCATCAGATTTACACTTCTTGGTAGTTGTCAAGTCATATTAAGGAAAAAAGTGGCGGTGAGATATGGAATTCTTTCCTGTTATTTTTTTTTTTGTAAAGTGTAGTAACGGTAGACATTTTTAAGTAATCCACATTTCTCTTGCCTCGATTGTATTGCAAGCTTCCCCTGCACGTTTTGATGCCGCGATTTTCTTTTTGAAAAAGTCGAATCGGTCAATAATTATCACGGTGAACATCAATATCGATCCTCGTTGTGGAGGGGGCTGGAGGGCTTGCCTTTGTCTTAATCCAACAACCCCGATGGGAGGAAACCGCCTACTCCCCGGACGGCCGTTAGGATTGCGCTGGCATGTTCCAATCACAGTTCCAATTTCCTCCAGGCTGCGATAAAGAGCCTGTCAGTTTTATAAATTCACACATATGTTCGCGTCTTTAGGAATCATGGGGGACGCGACCTGTTGCCGGCCTCCAGAGATATGTTGCTAAAAAAAAAGGTCCAACCGAACCATGCGTGGTGAGCATTGGCAGTGGGCCGGGACGATAAACTGGGCCTATCGTCTATTAAAAGCTCAGGTCAGGATCCATCATCGGACTGCTAATTCAAATGATTTAGTGAAATTTTCCCCTTGGCTGTTTCCCCCTCACTTTTCGGTGATAACTTGGGGTGATAATTATTTACGACCACCTATTTTATTCTGCCGCGGAAGTGCTTTGGCTGTGAAGTTTGGGCTTAATTGTGCTGGAGTTGTTTATTGCCCACTCGAAAGCTGTTGGCACTTCAAATGCGTTTTGCAGAAGGTGTTGATTTTGAGAAGTGCATGTACATGCACATGTACTTGTGAACTTGTAGTCCTAGAAATTGTACGCTAAAAGTTTCTGGTGAACGGCGCATGTAAAGGCCCTATTTTCAGAATCTGCTTGACGTAAGCGAACAAAAGTATACTTGCTTATTGGTTAAATATTTCACGAGCTAGCAAAAGAAACTGGTGCAAACCGATGGATTGCGGATTTGTTGTTCTAAGCCCGAGTAAAAATAAAAAGATGTTGAAGAATGCCACAATTTTTTCGTGTGAATCCTAGCCACAAATATTGGGCCAAGAGTACCGGTTTTTTTTGTTAAGTGTCATTATAGGATGACTGCTATTTAATGAGTCCTCAGTTAAAACTCAGTTGTGTGTCAGTTTTCAACCATTTGCTCTGTGTTTCAACCAAGCATTTCGAGACAGTGCTGACAACTGGAGCCCAGAGAGTTGTCAGTACAACACGAAAGATGTTACATCACAACGGCTCGAGTAGAGACCCTACTACTTGTGAAATGCTTTAATCCTGAACAACAAACTTGGCGACACCATGCACACAAGGGTTAATCCTTAAAATTCAATACAACCTGTTTCTTTGTCTTCTTTACATAGACGGGCCTCGATACTTGAAACAGTTTCCAGGGCAACCAAGATAGTACTTGCAACCCTGATCAATCAATCAGGCTATTTTGCAACTTGTTATTCATACACATTATGATTTATTACCCATAGGAATGCCTCTATCCACAGACCAACCTCGATTGCAACGAGGTATGGCATATATGAAGTTGTCCTAAGACACACAAATAAACAGTGGCTGGGTGTTCAGTGTGTACCAGAATTATCCCGTCTCCGCTAGTATTACCACAGAGCAAAGAACTGTAACGCATTGCCATTGTTCGTCTGGTTATCTGCTATTCTCGGTAAAGCGATCTTGGACTGTGTATAATGACGCGCGTATTTTTTACATCACATTTCCATGCACAGCTTTTCAGAGTCATAAGTCAAAAGGAAAAGCGATGGAAACCTTATCACGTTTGCTAAAATAGGAAAGAGTCACATGTGCGGTCTTTGAAACTAGGAGTTTTCAGCAGAGATAACATTTTCTCTTGAAGTATATAGGATGGTATAGGATCATTGTAGAAAAACTACATGTATACACTATACTAAACTATATTGTAGACATTAGTCTGCTATTTGTTACTCATTTGCTTTTCATCATCAGCGTGTGATTTTTAACGCACATAATTTCAAGATCGGGAGAGGCTTTACGTTATATAACAGCAGTTAACTGACCAACACAGGTGGAGAAAAAGATGGTAACACTGATACGGAATGTAGGCCTGTGGTTTTAACAGGCGCGAACTCGGCGCTGTATGACGTCACTGGATGCCAGTTAGCCAATCGGAAGCGAGCTGTCATCAGTGTGGGTGACTCGTATTATGGGCAGTGCAGACAGTCATGTCTGGGTGAAATGTAGCGTGAATGCGTGTCGAGGGTTCGCTTCCCGGTGCATTATTACTAAGACCATATCCATTTGTGTAATTGGTGAGCTCAGGCGTGCTGAAACTAGCTTAGATCTGGTCTGAGGTTTTTCTTTTACGTCAGGGCAAAATCAAGAAGAATTATCGTTTCTCACACTATTGGAAATATAGACCACGCTTCATCATGGTATAGTGATACCTCTCACAATATAACTGCAAATAAACCTCCAAATGTGGCGAAACTTTTTGCAGGTCTAATTTGTGGAGATACTCTGATGACTTTACGCATGTCATCAACAAACAAACAAACAAACGCACAAATAAACATAACTATATTGATGAAAAGCCATAATGTGATTTTATATCCGGACCTGATGTGCTTGTTATTGAAATCAAAGTTGGCTTTCTCATTATTGATATTTTAATGGTGAAACACAATCCATTTAGAAAAGTCTTCTGGTTGTTTTAGTTTGAATTTGTTTCATTTGGTGTCCTCAGTTTTACCGACTCGAAACATGCATCTTTTAGAATAATTTTTTGTTGGGGGGGGGGGGGTCCTATAACTTTTTCTGACGTTGATGGCGCCATTTGACTTAACATATAGTTTCCGTATACTATTAGACAATACACTGATAAACTGCGCACCGCACGACTAAAAAAAGATGAAAATAAAAAATCCCCCCCCCAAAAAAAAATTCTTCCATTTTGGGTGTGTGTGGTAGGGTGTTGACCCCCCCCCCCCGTCGTTACGCCACTGGGTCAAATTATGTACATGTGGTACTGTTGAAACACCTTTTAAAACGGTGTGTGGTGGAGAAAGTTTCTTTAAATTTTGAACTATATCAAGGTGCACGATGTGCATGACGATAATGCGACACTGCTGGCGGCTTTACGCATGGTTAACAATAATCAATGGCATGGTCTTATCTTAGATCGATCAACACAGGTCCGGAGTCGCAAGCACTTTTATGGGCTCCTGCCGAGGCTATATTGTTCATATAATTCCTTCCCCTGTGTTTCATGATACTCGGGGGGTACATGTACTGTCTACCGTATCTACGAAACTGGTCGCGAAAACACGACGGGTTCTTGGCCTGATAATCTTCGCCCGCTCAGCTTGCACCGCCGTGGCAGAACAATGCAGTTCATTGACCTTTCCTGATTGTTTTGTCTTTGGATGAATTCATTCCCGATCCCGCGGATTAGCGGTGTGGCATTTTCAGCAGGAAAATAATAATAGGATCCCACTACCCTTATTAATCGATTTTCGTCGCTAGGGTGCACCTTTTCTTCTTTTGTTAAGATGGAGTTAAGCATGCAGTAGATCCAACTGTACCTGTAGAACCAGGGCAAAATCGATATGGTAAGAAACGATGTTTTCACTGCGTTCACAATGCCCATAAATGGTTTCAACGTTGATTGACGTGATGTGAGCACTCTCTATCTTTCTCTCAACCAATTTTATCAGTCAAGGAAACAGGTCTCAAATACATTATCACTGCTGCTACTTTTTATCTTTAACCACCAAGTGCAAGGGGGGGGGGGGTTGGGTTGCTCGGGGGGCTTTGATCCCCCACCCCCAGCTTGTCATTTTTTTAGTCACGCAATGTACGCACCACCGGCGGATTTTTTTTGGCAGGGGCGTGCCATCGGTGCCCCTTTCGCAATTTTGGCGCCCCCCGAGTTAATCTTTTTTTGCGCCTCCAACTGATACTAATTTGGTGAAATCGGTTTAATTCATATGTGATTTATTTGGGGTCGGTATACTTTTTTTGACTCGCACTGTACATTGTAAAATTTTCATCAGGAATTTGTATTTCTAATTTTTGGGGAGAAAAAAAATCAGCCCCGGGAAATTGTGGGTGTGCCACTGCTTCAGGCTATGCATACACGAGCTTCTCTGGCAGTTTGGTGGAAAGAGCATCAAGAGCCGTACATTGAGCAAGTTGCGACAACTCCAGCTTTTGGACCAAAGATGGCCGCTCATTAGTGGAGCACCAATTGTTTGCCGATTGTCCATTGTGTATACCTTTGCATAATCTACCGTAGACCCTTTTACGGATCGCCCGTATTATCGCCTGTATTATCAGTTTTATTCATGTTCATATGTGATACATTTGAGGTTCAATTTTTTTTATTCGCAATGTATATCAACAGGGGTCAAATCACCTAAATGGGGTGTCAGATGCAACCGTAGATGTAGTCCATGGATCAGTTAATCCACGTCACATCTTACGTTTTGACTTTAAAGTTGTTTAGATTCATCATAAAACGTCGCGGTGTTTAAAAACCGACAATAAAACTGGCGAATGGGGGGGGGGGGTGGTTCAGTCATGTAGCAATGGGGGATGTATAATTGTCATGGAACATCAGCACGACCGTCAGATAGCCTCCCCGCTGTGGAAACTACACCCTTCCGCACCGTCACGCATTACTTGGTGTTGATTTTGTCTCTCGCCATCCACGATTCATGCTCTCACGAGGCCGTGATTTTGACGGGTAGCGCGGGGAGCCCTGTGGGCAATCATAAGCCCTTGGGAAAACGGAAATCATACTCCTCGGTTTGGTATTTGCTTTCGATTTTGCCCCTTACAATGTTGTGACACATCGACGTACCGGGAATTCCTTTAAGCTCGGTCTAAGATGCTCAGCACACACACGATGATGACTGTTGAGTGCGGACGAGTCCTATCCCGGTATGTGCAGAGGCAGAAAGGGAGGCTTGGGTAGGCGCGGCTCTACGGGGGGGGGGGGGGGCTTGGAGTTCGTATAGCCCCCCCCCCTTCCCCCAAAAAAATTACTGCCCATGGTCTCGAACCGCGCCCGGACTTGGACAAATTTCATTTAAAAGTATAGAAACGAAATTTGCCGAGTAGCTGTGGAATTTCGATAGTTTCCGAAATAGCAACAACAATTCAAGAAATGTGGGTCCCCAAATTATGAGCAAGAAGACTCCGGATTCCGGGTAGTCGTAACACAAGATGTGTCATCGTCGTCTCCCCGCCAAGTATTTTCCAGAGAAAGCCCAACGGACACCCTCCCTCGATCCCAGGTTACTTTTCCAGGCCGGCATTTTGGATTCACGGAGTCTTCGTGCTTGACAAACTGACAGCATTCCCGAAGCATGCATTTGAAAAAAAGTTCAGTGAATGTCCTATCATTGAACTTTGGTTCGCGCATCCAAATATTACAGAGTTCGCTATTTAAAGTTCGCTATTATTTTCCAGCTTGGATGAACCATTTTTGAGCTTGTTTTCAGAGCCTCAGGACGAGCTGTTGTGCTCATCATGAAAATTATGAGGTCTTGATCAAACCCATTTGAAAAGTTTTACTGCATGACAAAAAGTCTGGAGACGTTGGTTGGCTTTTGGAAGTGACTATTCGGCAATGTTTAAGTCTCTGGTTTGACCCATGGCCTCGGGTGCTTAAGAACACGATGTTTTTTTATGGGTATGATCATGGACCATGGTATGATTATATAGCTTGTAAAATTACAAACTCTTTGTAGGTTAGGAGCAAGGTCATTGAGCCTTACAGATTCATGGATGTAGGTCATTTTGGGCAGATTGAGCAAATTTCCTTATTATGATCAACAGGTTACCAGAACAAATATTATTTTCACGTGTAAAATTACAACATTTCTGATTGGTTCTCTGTTTTGTGTTTGTTTGTTTGATTGATTTTTGGGGAGAGGATAAACCAAATCGGAATTACAGTGCGCCAGAGCAGAAATGAAAACAAATTGATAAACAAACTTTCACCATGTACAAAGTGATACTATGGGAGAGTACCAGTCAAAAAACTTCTGTCTCAAGCTCAGGTCACAGTGTCAGATCACAGATATGGCTCCACGTTTACTGATCTGTAAAGTTTTTGTGTTACTCTTGTGCAAATTGTGTGAACATTTTGAAATTCCAAACTTTGTTACCAGTTTCCCCGTTGACTTGTGCACAAAATCAAGCCGTGTTTATCAACAAGTGGCCTGTAATCGACCTACTGCGCATGTGCAGTACAGTCGTATTTGTAATTCTGATTTGGCTTATTGATGGATTGGGTGTTGCTTTGATTTTTGATTTACAAATGAATTTGATGTATAGTAATGTTAGCTGTACGAGTATGAGATAGGGCCCATGATGAAAGAACAGGAACACTGCACGCATACAGGAACACTGCACGCATGCAGGTCGACGTCTTTTCCTTCCTCCATGGTTATCGTAAGGGGTTCGGCTGGAGCAAAGTGTCAAGAATATGACAATGAATCATAGCGCAAGGGAGACTGGCTAGTCAGACGGAAATGTCAAATATGTCAGCTCTGACGTATCGACGGGCTGGCAAGCCTGGTTCACACCCACCGCGATGGGACGCCGTAAGAGGCCCATCCATATGGCCATTGGCAGTCCCAAATACCAGTGCTGAGACTGAGTATTATCTGGTTGGCAATAGTGTGGCCATTTGAGAAAAGATTCTTCGCAGGTCCGTCAATCAACCACAAAGAGCTGTCAGTAAGCACACTGTTGTGAATTTCAGAGAAATTCACAGAGGGGAACAAAGATGTGTTGATGGCTCTGTCAAAGCACGGACCTAATTGTGGTCAAAGTTTGCTGGGGCTTTTTGTGAGTGTTTTGGTAACTACCTTTTGATTTTCAAAAGTGCATTCTTGGTTAACACATTGAATTGGTAGATTTAACTGCAGTTTTGGGATCTTAAGTTCGTCTGGTTATCATAAACTATTTACATGTATATGCATAAATCGTTTTGTTAAATTCTCAAGAAACAGGTGTTAGACTAGTGTGTTAGAGGTGTTAGTCAAGGTGTTAGACTAGTGTGTTAGAGGTGTTAGTCAAGGTGTTAGTCAAGGTGTTAGACTAGTGTATCTTTTCCATGGGCCTGCCTTTATAAACTGTCATC
>JAULKO010267607.1:0-10685 GCA_032356045.1 Mediaster aequalis | reverse complement strand
CCGTGAACAAAATGGTATTTGGAAAGTTGGTAAACAATAGCCTGTTCGAAAGGAGGTAATGATGGTAGGGAAAGACGATTGATTCCATTTGAAACTATTGCGTGCGTTAACGAGGACACAAAAATACAAAATACCTCCTTTTGAGGACAAGAATGATTTCATTGTTGTTTATTTATCCTCCTGTCCTCTATAGTGATACAGTACACGTCCACGCACACACACCCATATGTATTATTCAGCTGTCATTTTCGTAGTTGAAGACTGAATCTCAACATTTCTTTATATTTGTCATTGATTATTTTTTATCAATACACGGGCCGGCCTCAAACATAGTATCTAAAATTCTGAAACTGCGCATACGACCGTTTAGTTCCAACATGATGTTGGCCATTTTATTTGTTTCACGTGGATTTTCACCTTTGTTTAATACTTTTTATACAAAAGCCATCTTTGTACAAAAGCCATCTTTGGCGGATTCAAGGTGAATCAAGGTGTATCATCCTTTGTAACCAGCCTAGCCTTTTGACAAGGTCTTCGTGATTTTGACCGAGCGGCGACTGCACAGTACAGACGGAGTGACGCAGTCACGAGCCTTTTTCAACTTGAATCCAATTGAATTATTCACAAAGCGCAATTTGAATATTTAAAATATCATGCAAATAACTTGTCCCCAGAAAATCTGACCAATCCCAAGGGGGATAGAGACAGTTCGTGACGTCATTCAAGCAAAAAATGAAAACAAAATGGTGTCTGAACCGCCGAAAATGTTCAAGTAAAATGGCGACATGTGGTTGTTAAAAGTTTAAAATAATTCTGAACGCTATATCGGTACTTCACTTCGATAGATTGCAGCTATGGTACGTAAGCTATATTTCATTGACGTATTATGGTCTCATTTGCTAGTCAAAAGGAGAAAATCGTGGTACTCAAGTCAGGTGGTACTGGGAGAAACAGTTGAATGCGCGACATGTCAGCATGTGTATTTTGCTACTGTCGCTAATTTGCATAGTTAATATATGTTCCCATCACGCAAAGTGTATCGCTGATGATTGGTTGGAATTTTTCAGCCTTTTGGATTGAGAAATTATAAGTTGTAATAAAAAACAAAGCCTCGTGACTGTGCACTGTGTCAGTCGGCGTGTGTAGTTTTCGCTCAATTCGCTTCGCCGTTTGGTCAATGCCAAAGTCACGAAGGCCTTGTCAAAAGCCTGCAACCAGCCCAGAAAGCACTATCATATCTCACATCCAGGGGCGGAACCAGGATTTTTGCATGGGGGGGGGTTCAGGTCCACCATATTGTTTTTTAATGTTTTATCTGTGAAAGCGAAACAAACGCAGGGGGGGGGCAGGCCGGAAAGATGAGTTTTTTTTGTATTTGTTATCCGTAAACGGCAAAACATTCAAGGGGTTCAAGACCGATAATTTGTTTTTGTATATAAAAAAAACTACATGTAAAAGAAAAGAAAAAAGTCTCGGAGCAGGCCCCCCCCCCCCCCCCCATCCGTCCCTGTACTCCGGCATGCTCTTAACTCTTTTGGAACTAATTGCCAAAATTCATTATTGTGCTTAATCCCAAGACTTAACAAGCCAAGTCAGCGGACTGGCAGGTGTTCGATATAGACCCAAAAGTTATTTGATTGTTTCTACTTAAACTGAGAGATTGAGAATAATTTAAAATATAATTGTTACGTCGCATGCTAAATCGCGGTAAGAGCCGGCTCTTGTCCTATGTAGTTTGTATCTAGTCCAAGACGATCAGTTAGGGAGGACATCATTTTTAAACAGGCGGTATTGATAACGGTACCGCTGTTTTGCAGAGGTACCGCATTCAGTCATTTGCATCAGGCTTTTGAACTCAAATCCCAACTTTTTAAACGGTGGAATAAATACGTGGTGAAAAACTAAGCGGGCAACTCATTCTTTCTTCGTCGGTAATGAATTATTATGTGAGGAAAACCACCTGTGTGAAGTCAAAAATCAAGAATGAGGTCATTATCAGAGCCATCTGGTGGGGTGTACCAGTACCTCCAAAAAAACAGCGGTACCGCCAATAACACCACATCTTTAATAATGATGTCCTCCCTTAGATTTAAAGCATCCTAGCTCTGTGGTTAAACTGGGTTACTGGTCAGTGAACGAGTGCAATAACATATACAACCTTGCCAATTGTAGCAGGTGCATTTCTTAGGAAACTAGGGTTTGGGTGCAAAATGTTCTTTAGCCAACTGTTCAGCTCTGTACTCACTTTTCGCGTTCTGTTCTGTGTTCTGCCTGGCATTCTGTATACCTGTTCTCCAGCGTGTGTGATATGGTATGTTCGGTTTGTCTACCATGAATGAAAACAGCATTTTGATGACGTTGCATACTCAGAATCGGTGTTAGACATTAATTTGGACATTAATAGTTGACCTTGCAGTATAGCAAAGCACCGCGAAAGGCCTTCCAGGTTTTCGAAAATAAACTTTAGCAATACAATATGAAAAATTCGGTGAGGTTGAAAAACAAAGGGCCTTTATTACATTTTTAAATCCTAATTTTGTCGTATTTTTCATTATCACGAAGTCCCTAAAACAAAATTAGACGATCGTCAGTCAAGTTGTGACCGTGTATACTATTCAAAATGGTCTTCCAAAGTTCACGGAAATTTCTGCCAAGTCGTTAATCTCGTAAGCATGGGCGTAAATCCCGGGGGATGGGGGATATATCCCCTAACATTTTGGTCGGAGAGTGGCCGGGAGGATCATGCACTCCCCCCACCCCCACCCCAACCCCAACCCCACCCCCGATTTTCCTGAACCATGAAAAAATTGGCGTAATTTGCTTATCAAAATTATTTTTCAGGCGAAAATTTCTGGTAGTCATTTTTGGATGGTGATTTTGGAAAAAAAATCTTGATCATCCCCCACCCACTTTTGGACACGGATTTACGCCACTGCTCGTAAGTTCTCGCGTTCAAGCAGAAATCTTTTTTCGACAAATGAACAGTTGTCGTGCGTTCTTCGCGTTGAAAGTCCACGTCTACCCCTAGCTGAATCTTTCCAAACTTGTATCCTTATGAAGGAAGATTAATGACAGAACACGATGACTCCCAGCATTTGAAGTGGCAAGCGCGATACGGCCTGTACCACGCCTGGAAAGCCCATTCATAACAGCCCGCTTGTGGTTGGAAACTATCGTATTTCCACGGAAGTACCAGGGTCATTATCTTAACAGCAAATTTGTTTCTAGTTATGACAGGTGGTGTGTTCCAGGGGGGAAACATAATTGCGGCTGCGAAATGCATGTCATCACACCGCAATGTTGACATTTGCCCGCACAGCCACAAGGGGAAAGTTATGAGGGGGGGGGGGGGGGGAGAGGGAGGCGAGGGAACGAGAATGGCTCCTCAGCGGCCCCGGTGGCTGCAACTACGGTACGCGATGCATCATCCATGCGGCGAGCGTGATGACGCCACCGTAACGAACCGACAAACCGTCGTGGATACAGCTCACTACCCACGTTCAAGTTGCCGGGGCGTACATGTAGCATCACCAATCGAAACAATTAACCGCCATCACCCCCGAAACCGCCCTGATCGCGAAAACACCGGCAAAACACTCCCCCTTCGCCCTAGCCCTAACTCACTCATTTATAATTTCTGACATCCTTTTTTAGACAAATTAGTGATTAATCTCCCGAGCTCTGACCACGGCATCCCGGCGACAGCTTCATTTGTCTCCCTGGCTCTCCCGTCTCGCAGAGGCCCAACGTCTGAAGTTGTAGTTGTCTGGAATCGCCATGTCGTGGTGCAAGATTGCGGTGACGTTGGTATTGCTGTCTCTCTGTGCGAGCTCCCTTCTCGTCGCCGCCAACCGATCGTACTGGGAGAACGCTGGGTGCCATCTTGTCGGTGGGTCATTTTCAGTTTCTCGCACTATTTCGCATTGATAACCTGTGAATGTATCTTAGGTTCGGGCCAAAAATGGAGGGCGTACGTACGTACCTGATCACATACAGCTAAGAGTTTGGGGATCAGAGGCCCCCCCCCCCCCCTGCCCTGTGCGTCTTGGCAAATCCCCGGGTATAGTGAAATGTCTTGCACCACCAAGTTGAATGAGTAACCTCAGAAATTGTCTTGGCTCATATTACAAGGTTTATACAACACGTTCATTTTTAATTACGAATTTTCATTTTGTTTGCCTTCTGAAGGATATAAGAGCACAATGCGGCAAATTTTTAGTTTAAAAAATAAATAAATCTTGCCTGAAATAATCCATTACCTGCAATATAACCCCCAGTTTGGCCCAAAATAAGACGCAAATGCAAATTCATGTGTAACTTTTCAATAGAAAGTGAAAAAGAAAATGTGTAGTTCAAAATGAACGTGACTGTCAGACAAAGAGAAATGATGTTAACCTTGCCTTAGCAAGGGGCTATTGATGTGCACAAGCCAGTTGTTGTTAGTTTGTTAGAGGGATCCTAGTGACAGAATATGCTTTATTCATTCAAAATAATGCATAAAATGACGATGTAAAATCTCTCACAAAAATTCACACTCGCCAATGGACAACTGTCAAGATGGCTGTCAAAGAAAATGCCCGGCATGCACTAGTGATTCTTATCTGTCTTTTCCTGACACTTTTTGACGAACCTGAAGCTGCGAAATGAATAAAACATGCAATTCCTGTGTTATTTTATATGTTACTGTGGATTTTGAAAGATGCAATGGAATGTGACAAATCCCCCTTGTCTTCATATCTGCATCTTAATAGCATTAAGCCAGCCGTGTACTTTTGAACACGATAGAGTCTGTACTTTTCATAATCACTTCTGATTTGTACAAAAATGGCTTTTGAACAAAGGTGCATTTCTTTTGAATTCAAGAGGACAATGCCTGTCATCCCTCGTCAAAAGAATCATAATTGGGATCATTAGAAATCATAACTAATCCGTTTAATTGAATACATTGTTGACAAGATATGCGAAATGCAATGGCAAAAATGTTCGAACGCTTGTAATTGTATCAGATTCTACAACTAATTGAAGATACATGTATAGGCAACTCGCCAGAGCCAATACGGATTGTATTCAAATTGTAAAAACGAAAAAGAGAAGAACGGTTTTTGCAAGGCCCCAAGGGAATGTCACTGTTTAAACAAAACTGTTTAAACAAAACGGTGGAAATAAAAACGTTTTCAAGAGCATTAAAGGCGCATGTAGCATCGCATCACAATCCTATGTTTATACCGTATCATGCACGAGTAAAGACCGACAGGAGAGAGATAATGCAGCCAGCGCCTTTCCCAACTCGTTTCTGTGGTTCTCGTTCTTCTTTATATTTCTCTACCACAACGGGTCACGGGATCCTTATGAGTGATGCATTAACTTTGTTTAATTTCGACAAATCAGAATGCTCGCCTATGGATTGGCTGTAAGACGCCATACGGAAACTAGTGGATTGCTCCACAATCTTGCTCCTGGGCTTCTATAGCACACACCCCTCCCCACCCCTCCCCTCCCCCTCCCCATCCCCCTCCCCCCCCCAAAAAAATGGCTTTAGTCACTCTCTTTGGAAAAGATCGGTTTTACCTATGCCTTTCCCTTTATCGTAATCGTGACATTAAAGTTGTTTCCATAACAAATATCAACATGAATTTATCTTCATTCATAAATTGCACACTGAATTTTCCGCTCTACCAATGCCACATGATGGCGTCACAGCCCGCGGTACGTTGACACTGAAAAATTGACGTCAGGACATTTTTAACAAGCTGCGTCACCGACGCTGGGAGGAAGGTGTCAGGCACATAAATCATCCACTTGATTCCGTAAGCATGCTGCCCACCTAGCTGCGTAATATTTCATTACAACAGAGCGTCAAGTTGACCTAAAAAAAGAGGAGATTTTGCGAGAATACGGGACTTTCTGACACATCGGAGCTATGAGCTTCAACGTGTGCGAAGTCGTATTATGGAACTATTTTGCTGGGTTTTTTTCTGATTGGGCTGAGCAGGGCAACTGCAGTGAAATGGCTTTGCGAAAGGAAAGGGGGCATTGCAATTCACGACAGGCTGAGAATTTTGCAAATTTACCAAACTGATATAATGTAGAATTTGATCTCAACTTCTGATCAGTCTATCAGGCACATTGCTGTTAGGTTAAGGTTATGTTAGGTCTGTACTGTACTGTACTAGTCAGTACAGTGTGTGGTACCAAGACGTCCGCATATAAAAAGCGATTGTAAACTTGCCAGACTTGCTCAGTCTGCTGTGCGTCAAGATGCACTGTCTTCGGTCAGGAGGCCGTTGTGCGAATCTACGTTGAGGGCGTTTTCAGTCACCGATAGCCGTTGAAAAAATTCAGATGCCCGACACCATCTCGGTGTCATTGCTGGCCGTTGGATTTCTCTTCCTCCAATGCTGATCAGCAAATATAGAACGAATACCCGTTTGTGAAGTGTGTACATACCGTGAGAATATCCGGACTGCTGGTTGACACGACAAATTTCTCACTCTCACTGCACTTTTCAGTCAATGTTGGCAGGCCTGAGAAATGTAACGCGGTAGCAGTGCGTAGTTCTGGATGGGACACTTGGGGGCGCTGTGGGGAGGGACTCCATCCCCTTCCCCTAGATAAATTAGATTTATAGCCTCCCACGCCACCCCAAATGGCTTTTTTGATTATTTTTTACATTTATTGTGATGTATTTTGAGATTTCACATTTTTTTTAAATTGTCCCAAATGCAAGGTTCTGAAAAACTGGTGACCACAAACAAATTCAGTTTGAGCCTCCAGAATGTTGTCGTTCTACTGCCGCGCCTGACGATGCCTTTAAATGTGTAAGAAAGGGGAGTAGCGTTGCGAACAAGTTTTGTTTAAAAGACTAACATTTGCGTTACTGTTTATACACGTTATTGCGTATTAATCAAATTGGCATTGCGAAACGAACAGAGTATATCGGACTTGACCTCTGGTTCCGGCCCCTTCCCTCCCCTCCCCCTTCCCTTCCCCTCCCCATACCCCTCCCAACTTATTCAGGTCGAGCCTATCGCTCCGTTCTTGACTTCCAACCTCCTTCCGTGTTCTCTCTACCCACTCACCGTGCGTGCGCTACCCGGTGATGCTCGGATGGTTAATAATCCAAAGACCCCATCACTCACGTATCTGAACTCGATGCCTTGCTATTATAATCTACTCCTGCCGTCCGGCTTGTGGCCGGCCGGCTACGCGGTCTCGCGGGGAAATGAATCGGTCCTCGAGTTCTGTTCTGCAGCATCATGGGGGCCGTGCATGCATAATCAATATGCCGGGTATGTGAATGATGCTCTGGTGCCGTGTTCGTGTCCGCAGTAGCTCCAAGTAGTGTTGACGACCGTGCCTGACTATAAAACGCTAAACTGTGCAATGCCCGCGCTGTGTCAACAAAAACAAAAACGAATTTGTCTCGACGGCGCACTTCAACGATAACTTTGGCTCGGTTTAATATACCGTACGATGAAAACAAAAACACTCAATATACTTACATGTGAATATAAAAACAAACATTGGAAAAATTGCGTCAAAATCGGCACTTTTTGTTCGACAATTTGTCAAGGAAACTCATGATATAATCGACGGATCGGGCGGGTCACCAGTCTATTTAACATGCAAAGCTGTTACAAACAGGCACAGTCATCGACGCTATTTGGAGCTAGTGACCGCACGGCATCATGTATTGGAAAACGAATTTAACAGTCACGATGAGCAGCGATCCCTTCAGATATTTTTTTTAAACAAAGCGCTGCTTGTCGTTGATGTCTTCTGTGACAAGTTGACAAGACGGACATGCTGGAGGGGGTTGCGTGCCCGCGTGGCTGTCCAGCTTCCGTTCGAGAGTATTTATACCCGCCGATAGGTTAATGGAATGTGACTGATTTGCAAAATAAATGTCAAACAAGTGTCCCGCCCACGGGTATCAATCCCAGGAGAATGGGGAGGATATATACCCCCCGCCCGCACTTTTTGACTGGGGTGGTCCATACTAGGACCACCACCCCACCCCCCAAACAAAATTATTACCTTGCCTATTTTCAAAAGAAAACGCCACAACGTAACTTGAAAAATACAGTAAGTTGTGGTATACGTCATGTTCACAGCTGCATGTGAACATATTATATGGCTGTTTTGAAAAGTGCCTCCGCGTTCTTACTAATCCTAGCCAATCCCCCCCCCCCGCGCTTTTGAAAATATTTTTCAGACGGACATTCTGGGGGGTCATTTTTGGGGTGATTTCTGACAAAACAATCTTGATCACCCCCCCCCCCCCCAACACATACCGCCTGTTTAATAAGGATGTCTTCTCTTATCACCTTCCACTTTCTTTTCCATTTTGGGGGGATATTCCCATCCTAAGAGGACCACCCCTTAAAATTATTGTGCTGAGATCCAAACAGAAAAGCGGCCATTTTGACAATTTTCCTTCCATTCCAGTCCATAGCAAAATATTTTCGGGACAAAAGTGCTGCCGATTAATCGGGAAGTCAAACCGATTTGCGTGGCCCTCAAAACTCCCTTTTGGAAAATATTTTAACAGCATGCGGAATGTGAACAGGTGGTTTAAGTCCCATGTACAACCTTGCGCCGGCCCTTGCACTAACAAGTAGGTGTTTTACTGACCTGTTTTACTTTTGCACAGCGCACCTGCGTGCACGAACAACTCACGCAATGCTCCCTCGGGAAAAGTGCCATATACAACGCGGGAACATGGGGGAGCGTCCTCCAAGCTTAGTCATTTGCCCCTCCCAGATTTGAGTTTGCCGTTATGCAGTAACCGTTAAGCCACTAATATTTACTCCACGATGTCCCGCCCCCCGCCCCCCAACAAAAACAAAAAAATCGGTCAACCCCCCCCCCCAACCACCACCACCATCGTGTCTTCCACTACCGAAATTTTACCCTACTCACGTAACTGCTCAGGAAACCAAAAAACAGACCCAACACCCAGTTCCGACCTGTATTTCCATGGCAACGCAGATTGATGGTTCAACATATGATTTCACCTCATTTGAGATGTCTCACCTCTTAGCTATAGACGATAGGATTGTACAAAGTTAGCCGAATGTGGTGTACAGCTGAGGCCCGTTTCTGTTTCTTCTGCATCTTGGCACTTATCAGTTCTTGGAAGTGAGCGCAGCACGGATAATAACGCAACTCGAAATGCTACCATCCTGTACACGAATTATACTCTGTTCAATACACCCGACGTCACCGCAGTTTTGGCCGTGGCAATGGTTATTTTGAACAATTTCTGCAATGATGCTAGGGCGTAGGGCACATAAATATCACCACCAGATTCGTGTATGGAATGGAAAGTGAAATTTGTTGCAGTCGTGCAGGGGTCGTATTAATCATCCGGAATCTTCGGCCATTTTTTTTAACGGGATACCATTTCGATACAGCTGTGTTTTTTTTTTTTATATTATGATTGCGTTTGCATAGAAAAAGAAAACCAGTTTCTATTATTGGGGGAGGGCCAGGGGAGGATTCGCATTTTTGAAGCGTTGTTTTACAGGGTCGTTCAGCAGGGGTACGGGAGGAACTTTGGGGTGACTTTAATAATTCAGTCATGTAAGCCCACGTTTTTCCTCAAAACTTGGATCTCCAGTTACTCATTTTTAATTTCCGGCAATTTTCCACCCCCCCCCCCCGGCCACAGGTTACGTAAAGAATGTGAATATGGCTGGCTGTCACCGGGCGACGGTTCATATGAACGCGTGCCGGGGATACTGTCTGACATCGTCCCTCCTCGCCCCCTACGACCAGAGGACGAGCAGTCTACTCTACAAATCACACGGCCGGTGCTGCTCAATCCAGACGACACACAATGTACGTAGATTTACCAAGAGGAAGTTCGGGTAGGCCGCTTCGTTGCTAGTCTACGCAACAGACATTCGGCCAGCGAACGTCTATGATATGCACGTAGATTCCGCGCTTAATTGTGCAGGACAACCGCGTCTTGACCTCCAGATTTTGACCAATTAGCGATGACCAATTTTGACCGACAACGCCTGTCCGTTACAACAGCGCGGATGTTGACAGCTATCGTCCAATCAACAGCCTTGGACACATTTCTGTCCAAGATTACGTCACAGTTGCTAAAGTTGGCTCCGGGCATCCGATTGGCTGGCGGGCGTGGTCGCATTAAATTTGCGTGCACATTATATCAGACGTTCATTTCGGAGCACGCGGCATCCGCCGAACGGATGATACTCAAGCTACTTTGTTGCAAGCTTCATGAGCAGGCATGCTGCATCATCACGCACGTGTGTAGAGATACAACACATAATTCGAAGAAATGTTAATTCTAGCCATTCTTTTTCAGAAAATCATGCTGAAAGTTTTGCAGGTGTCATTTTCTTACTTTTTAAACTTCTATGTCAATTCAGTGAATTATTTTGAATGGCGGAATTTATTTTTAATGACACATTATAAAATGTTTCCCTAAAGTAAAGAGGATGTGGAATGCTGAGAGAAATTTGCGCCATTTTGTAGTTTCATGTATAACTATAGATTAGGGTAGATACAATAAAACAGGCAATTATTTCTGCCTTGAAATAACAAAAAGGTTACTTTGGAGAGCTGTTTTTATCGAGTCCCGTCTAGCGCGCTGGTGCCATTTGTCTAAAGTCGTCGATGGGGGCAGCAAACAAATATGACGTCATGTTACG
>JAULKO010266511.1:0-16972 GCA_032356045.1 Mediaster aequalis | reverse complement strand
CCCCCCCCCCCCCCCCCCCCCCCCCCCACACACACACACACACACACACACATTTGGACACAAATCTTCGCCACTGGTTTTTACTCAAGTTTAGTTAAGGTCGGTTCATACTTCACGCGAATGCCAAAGTGAAGCGAATTTAATGACGTCAACAATGATTGCTTCATTGTGGCGTTCCCCGTTACCCTAACAAATTCGCTTCGCTCTCAAATTCGCGTGAAGTATGAACCGGCATTTTTTCCCAAGCCAAGTAACAAGTATTTTTGGTCGTCACAAGAAATTTTTGTCAAAGTCCAAGTCGAGTCATAAGCCATAATTATTTGTAATAACTATCAAGTCAAGTTTTATAGGAACAAGGATAATGGATTTACCCATCGTTGTCCATCACAGTGACAAGGTAGTCCCGAGTGATAATTTAAGGGGAAAACAAACCATGTTTAGCGTTTTTATTTTTGTTTTTTGGGGGGTTTCTGGTGGTTTTTTTTTTTTGGGGGGGGTGTATTTCTCCGAAACCCATTAAAAATGCTAAAGGAATGTAGGAAATTACTTCCAGTCAATCTATTACGTGTTTTTAATCAATTTGCTGGAATCCACTGTCGGCAGAAGCCGTCTTATAAAAAACGGGCGTTCGTCTTGGAAAATACTGCCTAGCAGGATCTAAAAATAGAAGTAAAAGTAAAAAAAAGGGTCTTCTCCTTCCTTCTTCAAAAAAGGCATGACGCGTGACGTTAAACATGTTTTTTTTTTATCTGGCCTAATCACATGGATCTTAATTCACAGCAAAAACTAAATCATCAGAAAAAAAGCAACACAAGCCCAACAGCTCCTGGAAAGATTCCTCAAATAAAGAAACAGCAAACTTACACACAGCCAGAATTTGCCGATGGCAAAATCTGTATGCTTGACTGAACATTTGCCACCTGTAAGAAGACAACAATGATGCATTAAAGTGTGCACGACACGTTTATTTAGAAACCAACGCCACCATTCTCAGTGTGAAAATGTGATTAAAACTACAGCTTTTGGGAGCGAATCATTTTGAATCTGAAACGCTCAAAGAGAGAATCATTGTGGGCCATATTTTGTCAACAAAATCCGCATGTCATAAAAAAAACCTGACCCGATAAAAATATCTGTTTAGTACGGGAATACATGACCTGGTGATGTTTTCATAATCCGTACTACGAAACTGTAATCCGTATACAAAATGGAAATATGTATGTAGAAACTAGTAATTTACAGGGCTACAAACACTGACTCAAAAGTGAGTGATAAATTTGTGGTTGTCAACCAGCAGTCCGGATATTCTCACGATGTGTACACATTTCACACAAAAAAAATTCCTGGAAAACTGTTTTCATTGGCCTAAAATGATGGATCCAATACGACATCGGTCTTTACTAAATACCAGTGTGGGTTTTCTAGACCAATAGAAAAAAGTGGATTTTTTTAAAGTTTGCGTGAGAATGTTAGTTTGTGCGTGAGAGCGGCTTCAAATGCGCCAGTCTCGCGCTCAATGCGTGAGAGTTGGCAGCCCTGTATTCATACATAGACATTTGTAATCTGTACATAATATGAAATAGTAATCCATACATAGGGTGCACATAGCGAAAGTCGTGGCTTCATCATCAATTGATCAATCACGGCCGCGCACAGTGCAAAGCAGTGCCGTCCAGGCAGTGTTTTTTTAAAATAGATATATCTTTGATTTTTAGATTGGAAATTACCAGCATCGTTCACTAGAAATTTGTAATGTGTCCACACCCCCAACCCCCTCCCCCCCTCAATTGGCCATGAGATGCTGAGAATCTCCAACAGAGCATCTAGATTCCCAGAGATTCCGGGGCTCATATATAAGCGGGCCCAGGACGCCACGCTGTAAAGGATTCTCGCATGCATTTATTTTCAGCCTGACCACTCATTTTTAGCTTGTCGTGCACTATCGCATGACTGTTTTGATTTTTACCAGTGCGAGTGGATTGCTATTAATTCGTCTGTACAACTATTTTGTACATACAGATTACTATTTCATATTCTTTATGTACACAATTCTATTTGGTATCTACAAAAAAAACCACGCCTGCTTATATGGACAACTATTTTGTACATACTGTTATTACTACACCGTTTCATGCATATGATTTACTATTCTGTACATATCACTAATTCGTACATAGTCCTACTTTGTACATGTGGATTAGGAAAAAGTCATCAGGTCTGATCCTATACAGTTCCGTAGTTTGCTATACTGCTAATTATGGCTAAACTTTTGTATAATACATGTACAAGCTTCAATTATATTATGTTACTTTTTAAGTTTACAATTACACAAAGAAATTATATGGAGGTGTATACACAACAATGAAAAGTGTAGGTATTTATATCAATGTTTTATCTAGCCACAAAATACATCTTGGCATCTGACAAGTTACTTTTTAGGTTTATATGATACAAGGTTTACGAATTTCAAGATTTTGATTTGAAAAAAATTAATTTTCTGAAGTTTTCTTAAACAGCAATTTGGCTTTGAAAAAGTTGTGTTTGTTAAATCAAGTGTAAATAAAATCAATTTTAATTTTCAATGTGAACAAAGAAAACTGGCAGGAGCGGGATTTGAACCTACGACCTCCGGAATACCCCGTACCGGCGCTCTACCAACTGAGCTATCTTGCCCTAATGTTGGCGGTCTCCCTATCTGTCATATGTCGAATTTCTAAAATTAAAAAGTCACTTTTTTCAGTGGACAACATTCCAGTTAACCTGTATAAACGTTTCTCAGCTACAATGAAAATAGAATGAAAACTACAATGTACACGTACAGCATGGCTTTCCACAACCTCATTACAAATTGCGTTACGTTCAAATTAGATAAGTATTAAATCCATTCACGTAGTTCCTCATGAACCAATTCTACAAAGTTGCAATGCACATTTCTTAGTTTAAATATTTCAAAGAAGGGAAAGTTTGTTTGCTTTAACTCAAAATAGTAAATGTTATGACTATTGTTACTGAGTATTGAACAGGGGTTGGTTAGGTTTTATTGGGGATAGAGGGTAGGGTTGGGGATTAGATCAGATGGACAATGATGTATACGGCTTGTGCCAACGATCGGGGAGTAGTCGTGGGTAGTGGGGTAAAGTATGAGGCAGTTAGTAGTTTTCGCATTAATCCAAGGCCAAATATATTTTTTAACAAAAACATGTTTAGCGTTATGTCTTTTTCAGAATGAGGCGCCTGGCAGTTTGTTTTTACCTTTTATTTTTAGATCCTGCCAGGCCGTAGTTTCCAAAATGGCTGCCCCTCTTTTTTTTCTTTCGTCGAGATGGCTTCCACCGATTTTGAGTCCACCAAATCGACTAGAAGGCATTTTCTCGGTTCCTTTTGCATTAAAAAAAAAAATTTACTTGGCCTAAATTTGATGTACTATGCTATTTTCAATTCACAATGATCAGTTTCGCGACTGGGACCAAGGTAATATTCACAGTTCTCCATTATGTAAACGGGTATACAAAGCAGAAAAGGGCGAGTAGGGATGGGGTTTGCCACATTACAATACAAAGGGTATGGGATCGTTTACATTAAAATATTTCTCATTAAAAAAACTAACCCCCCAAAACAACAAACGAATCATTAGGGGGAAAAGCCTTGTACCACGCCAAATAAAAACAAGGTGTTCAAGACAAACTGTCACATCAGAGCACATACAATTTGTACAGACACAGATAAACCAATCAAGTCTGAATAAGGTCAAAGGTTACAAGTCTCCGCTTGACCCAATTCATTCTATCCTAGGTTTATCCAGAGGACTATCTGAGTAACTGAGCCAAAAAACACATAACAAAATTGTGCAATCGCAACAACTTGGCTTAATTACGACTTGCGGTGGTTACTGTCGAAAATTCTGCACAAGTCAAGTTAAAAGATCGATATTCTAAGGGGGAGGGGACCACAAACCATTAAACGTTTGCTATACTTTTCATAAGTGAACAAAATTGATCATGAACTAATTTCCAAATATTTCCATGGATTGTTAAATTTCTGAAAGAAAGGCGCTCAAAAATATTTACCTGCCAAACAATACATTTTCCCCCTCCCCGTAAAACGTTGTCAATAAACCCACCTGGGGCCAATTGTCATGGTGCCGCTAATTATAAGCACAATACTTTCTGCTAACAGAACCTCCGTCCATTACATTAAGCAGGAAAGCACAGCATAGAGCACGCTAACTTCCGAAGCAGATAATTTACACGCAAGCATATCTTGACCCAAAAAAAAAGAAGAAAAAAAGCTTAAGATAAGCAAATTTTTATAATTTTTCAGTAAGCACAACTTTGCTGCTAAACATTAAGCAGCTGCAAGCTAGCCCCTAGTAGCCCCGCCATTAATATGGTGCCATTACTAAAACACGTCACATGATTACCCCCGATCAACAGGCTTATTCATTCCTGCATCCATCACAACTCCCTGGGGAGCACACACAGCCATGTTAGTCAGCCTCAGGCACTCTGGACTGTGCCTTCAATTAAAAATGCTGCCCTCACAGGCTTCTTGAGATATGGTGGACACCAAAATGGGGCGGATCGAGGTTTTTGCAGGAGAGATTAGGCCCAACAAATTTGTATTTTTTTACCCGTAAAAGCAAAAAAACAAACACCTGCGTCTGAGAACAGAACGCAGGGCTTTTCCGATTTTCCTGTTTTTGAGTATAACACGTTCGTTATAAGGGCTTATAGGATCTGAAGTCATTTTGTCACCAAATTAAAAACTTGACCTTTAAGTTCATTTCACGTGACATACGATGATGTCATCGTGACGTCACTCTTAGGCATACACTTTCACGGGTTACTATGTCTGTGCCAAGTTTGATAAAGAACGGAGGTTGTTTAATACCTAAGTGCCGGTTACAATTGTGTGTACATGTACGTGTAACAAAGTCAATGGCAGACTATATACGTTTTTTACCAAATTCAAAAAATCATAATAAAAAAACGGATTAAATCACAATAACGTCACATCGGATTTAGCATAAGGAGTCCATATATCACATGTATGCCATATATATGCCATACATATACCAGAGGTTGTTTAATATATGTAATAAAAATCACCCTATAGATGACGTCATGATGACGTCACATTGTTTTCATATTTTTTTGCAAATTCTTGTCTTACTAAAGCCATTACAAAAAGAATTTCGAATGTAGCCCATTTTCTTCTCAAGATATACGCCTAAGAAGTTTCAAAATGAAAAAAAAATAAAAAAATTCATAAAAAATCAAAGGATGACGTCATCATGAAGTCACCTCATTTTTCATCTATAACACGTCCCTGTTTGTACATATGAAAGATTTCAGCCCAATCGGGCATTTCCTCTGTCTGATATTGGACTAACAAAAAGGACCTTTAAGGTGACGTCACAAGAGACACGATGACGTCATCATGACATGATTCTTCGGCTCACAACTTGGCTATGGGGACTATGTTTATGCCAAGTTTTAGTTCTGAGGTTTTTTGATGCCCAAAGTGCCGCCGACAAAATTCTGTGCACCAAGTCTAATGAGAAATTGGCACTAAGAAAAAAAGAGAAGAAAAAAAATCAGAACCAAAACAAAGCCTTTTCCGGCTTTTTGCCGGAAAAGCCAAAAAAAGTAAAAAAGTTGGTGGGGGGGCAGGCTGGGCAGATTTTGTTATACTTATTTTTTAATCTAAAAACAAACAAAAAAGTCGGGGGGGGGGGGTTGGGGTTGTTTCGACACACCCAACCCCCTCCAGATCCACCCCTGCAATAGGAGGCCGCTATTTGGTTTGGGTCAATACAAAGGGTTTACCCAAACCGAATAGCACCGTCCTATTGAGTCCAACGTATCTCAAGAAGGCTAGTCATGGGTGGGGAGAAGCAAGTCTGGTGAAGCACCTTGCCCAAGGGTGCAAGCACTGTGTCACTTGGCAGGAATTGAATCCACATTCTTGAAGCTTCAAACACAAGAATGCCCATAGATCAGTCCTTACCTGTTAGGTCAAATCTCTTTACAATATTGACCATCATAAAGCTACTTTGCCCAGCAAAAATTAGCAGAGAACTGGGCCGAATTTCAGGGCTCTGCTTACCGTTATTTAAAAAATTGCCGTTAACTATATACCAGACAATTCTGCGCTAATAGTGTATTTCTCGGGTTAGAAAGAAATTTTAGCTTGTGCGTATCCACACATCCCGTAACTAAGGATTCTGCGCTTGCGGGATTCGCACAGAATTTCTTTGCTAGCTCAGTTAGCACAGAATCGCAGGCCGTAAGCCCAGAATCCGGCGTTACGGATTCCACGAAATATGGCCCTGGTTAGCAAAGGCAACAAGTGGCCATGTTACTTCCACTAATCTACGATGAACGGAAGCAGTTACCATCATTACACGACGGTTGGTGTTTTCACATATGGAATGCGATGGCCTTAGAGCTCTGGTGTGTCAAACTCAACAGTTTGTGGGTTCCAACCATGGGGATTGTGGTGCTCATGTCCTTGAGCAAGACGCTCATCAATAAACTGCATTTGTCCACCCAGCACCCAGGACACAGGTCGCACTGGCCAATTCACGCATGTTTCCCTATCAATTCCTAATATCACCAACAGAGGGCTTGCTTTCAAATGTTTGCGGAGCGAACTGACGGGACAGCATGCATAATGCTTAACCCTAACCCCCTACCCTAATTGTGCTGCCACCCTGCTGAATCCAACAGAATCCAACAGCTAGAACAAAAGGTTTCTTTTGTCACTGCTCGCATCAACTGAAAGTGCCCACTGTTGGATATTGTTGGGTTTAGCATG
Organism: Mediaster aequalis; assembly: GCA_032356045.1. NCBI lineage: Eukaryota > Metazoa > Echinodermata > Asteroidea > Valvatida > Goniasteridae > Mediaster > Mediaster aequalis. Next base: position 10,153 of record JAULKO010266511.1, on the reverse strand, counting down.
GTTAGGGTTAAGGCATTTAATGAATGACAGAAGCTAATACTAGCTCATTGGGGAATTTCCACTTGTAAAGCTATTCTCCTAATGATGATGTCATTATAGCACAAAGACATTTTATTCGTCAACAAACAACGTAACACAATGCTGTAGGAGACCTTTGACCCTCCCCCTCCGTCTTACCTCTGGAATAAACTAACAGGGAGATTGGGTTTAGAAAATATAGGTCTCTGAAAATTGGGTAGTTTATGTCGTATTCCCATGCTTCTTAATGCTTTATCAATCCAAGGTGCGCGTGATGAGATGGCATCATACTGCAACACGAAGCTGACTGTTTTTTAATGTGATTTTGAATTTAAATTGAATGTGAGGAGTGAATGGGTACCAGGATAATGACACAATTTTGATAAGCATTTTGCTGAGCATGTAAATTTGTTAAGCAATGTTTTCTGCTTAGTGGCTAAATGAAACTAGCCCCTGCTTGTTGTGTTTGGATTAGCCCTATGTACAGTAATCAATAATAATGGCAGTAATCGAGCTGTGTGTTCCTCAAGGGGCTCAGATGATTTTAATGATACACTGTCCGTGCTAATTTCAAGTTTCACCCCGAAAAATGAATTCTTTTTTTAATTGATATTTTTCTAGGAATACAAAAGTTACTCACTTTTAATTGAGACTTTCACACACAAAAATTCGCCAATGTTTAGTTATCGAGTAATTAATTTGCAAATTTCGAATTACTGTCAGGCAACAAGTAATTCAGCGAAGTTTTAGTGAGCGCCCCACGATCTGCGACGGTAGAAACACGAGGAATATCGTTGGAAAGCTGTGAAATATTTATCCACCAAACCACAGAAATGTGTGTATATCAGTAGCAGAAGAAAATACATATTCATCAGAAAAAAATATGAACTTTTATCTTCTCCGGAGATGAAAAAACGCATTTAACTACCGCAGTGTCCGTTGTTTGGGGGCGATTTTTTCTTTGGTTTAAATGCACGTACTTTTGTAGTCTGGTGACACTTATTATATACTAGAACTGGCTTTTGCTTTCAAAGGCTGCAGTGGTCACCAGACACGTAGAAAAGTCAGACTAATGTTTATTTTGTAACCCCCCGATGAAGTAGCTGTAGATAGAAACGCTTCTTGTGGAGAACCGAGGATATTCCAGAGTGAAGTGAATTTGTATTTCGTTTAAAAAAGTAATTTTCTGTGAAAATTCATTATCAGGAAAAAGTCTATTTTTCTCGCGAGAACGGACAGTATATCTTTAAGAAATACTGTATGGCTGTGGTGAACAGTGGTGATAATGATGTTGCATCATGAACACCATGTTGGTGAATATCTACGCATCATAAATTCAGATGATTATCATTATTGTAATGTGTTCACATTCATGATATTTGTCTACAAGTACATGAAAAACCTCGGCAAAATGAAACCCTTGTTGGTCGATGTCTACGACCTTTATTAGACATTAATGCTGGGTTATAGTTTCTGCCAGTCAATGGTTAGCAGTGAGTTAACGGCCTCTAGTCGGTGTCAGTTGACGTCAATGCTGGGTTATAGATTCTGCCAATCGATGGTTAGCAGTGAGTTAACTAACGGCCTCTAGTCGGTGTCAGTTGACGTCAATGCTGGGTTATAGGTTCTGCCAATCGATGGTTAGCAGTGAGTTATTGGCCTCCAGCCGGTGAGCCACCTGGGAGGGTATACTGTGCGACAGCCAGGTCTCGTGCAGTTGGCTGTAGTGCTCCTGGCTGAGAAGAAGGGGGTTGCCACGCCTACAAACAAGAACATAACAGAACAGGAAATCATAGATACAATGTGAAGCTTTGCATCACAGGATACAATCCAGGTACCAACAATCCAACAAGTCTATTTACCTGAGATTTAAGTCTGGTTCCCCGTATTCATCTAGATATGGGGTCTGGTGTACACAGCCCTTGTTCTTGGCTGACATCATGAGGAGTTGGCACTCTCGTACCCTGTGTTGGAGCCAAATCAAGAAAAAGGTTTAACACAGGAATCTTGCTTAACACAGGAAAGCTGCTTTTTCTGGGAGTAATTCTAATACCTTCCCAAGACTTTTTCCCAAGATAAACAAGTTTGAAAGTAAATTTTAAACAGCTGCTTTATGGAGTTTTCTTGGCCGCATGTACGAAATGTATCAATTTCAAAAGTGAGCAATGCATTATTTGGTCCAGAACACGGGATAAATATCTGATAAGATGACAAATTTACCAGTTCAGATCTATATACTGGAAAAAACTAGGAACCGAGTTGCAACAGAAACATGGATGTGATTTACTATGGACAAAAGTTGATTTACAGACCAAAAAGCTTGCTGTTTATCCTGTCATTATTACGCTGATGTGAACACCACAGATTGCAATAATTCATTATATGAATAAAGATACTCAACTCTAGTAGTGGTAGAAAACCCTGAGAAACCTGATATTCAGTATTATATTTACACCCAGGTTGAACTGGGAAAAGGTCAAAAAGTATTTCCCAAATATGACCTCTTCTCTCTGTGGGTCAATCCTCAGCACTTACCGTAGATACAGGCCGACACCGGCTCCACAGGTAATGGCGTGGGAGGTGCAGGCCCCGACTGTTTCCCCGTCGATCTCAGTCTGACAGCAATAGCTCTGGGAGCAGACCACTGCACCGCAGACCAAGCACAGCGCTGGCGCTCTGCTGTCGCTCTGTGCCCCACTAGCTTTTGGACACCTACAAGTCATAAGAAATAGAACAAAACATTCTTGAGTGACACTTTAGTGATGCTCGAAACTACCTTACAACAAGAATAAGAAATTTGGTTACTTTGCCTTACGGAAATAAAATAGGGCACAGCTTTGCCTCAGTTTATAAGAAATAAATTAATGGCGAACTTTGCCTTTAAATAAAACTATTTGGCAGACCTTTTGCCAAAAATAATCTTTAAGTGAAAGTAAAAAATATGCCTGTACAATTCTTTAATTAAAATATAAGATTTCAATTGTATAAAAGCTTGTCACTGTGGTTCTAGCTGCGTACTACTGCCAAACCGGCACACCACAGCAACGAATATGAACCCTACTACAAATGGCTAAAGTAATACATACAACACAGTGGGTCTTCGCCCACTGTCACCCGAACTGGAACTGTGTGTGTGTATTGAAGGAGTGGCTCTTATGGCCACGTGGCCACATTGAACAGGTAGATACAATGGATAGATGACCACAATGGACAGGTGGTCATTAATAAGCAGGTGGCCACAATGGACAGGGGTCCCAAGTGGACAGATGACCACAAAAGATAGGGGACCACAATAAGCAGGTGGCCACAATAAGCAGGTGGCCACAATAAGCAGGTGGCCACAATAAGCAGGTGGCCACAATGAACAGGCGGCCAAAGGAACAGATGGCGGCAATGAACAGGTCATCATAACATCCGCAACAGACAGACACCAAGAGCAGCAGGTGGCGGGGCAATTTGAGTGAAACTTACGTGAACATGGACACGTTGTTCATGAGGTCGCTGTAGTCCTCAGGGAGCTCAATCAGTTTGTTGACTTGCATCGGGAAGCTGCGTGGAGAACGCAAAGCAATGGATCAATCAGTCTGCCTCCATACAGTACAATACACAGGGCAAATCACTAGAAAGTGGGCATTAATGTCCGGTACAATGCCTCATAATTTTGAAACTACAGCTCTGGGAAAAACGATTGGGCCACAAACATGCCGAGGCGCATCTGTGCTGTCATCAAGAGTAAAGACCATGCAACTAAATAGTGATATCTGACAGACTGTCGGCACAATCTTATTTGTGTTGTTTAGCCATTCACATAGGGTTATACTGAAGATGACTGGTACGCAGTGGCACATACACAGGGGGGGCTTGAAGGCTTGGAAGGGTAATGCGTTTTTTCTTGTGTGCGTGTGCACACCAGAGGTTTAGCTCAGAGTCTGTGTATTAAATCATACAGAAGACTATTTGACTTGTAAGCGCGCTTGTACAGAAAACAGTGGCAATTAGCGTCTGTGCACGCTTTCAGAACGTGCACAAATTCAGGTAAAAGCAGGGTGCAACACTAATGCATTTGTTTTCTCCTTTTGATAAAAGGTATTTATGAATGGGAATAAAAGTACGATAATCCAGCCTTTAACAGCCAGTAACAGCCTTGGTAGGATCGTGCACACTGGTAATGGAACCTGCCTTTAGACTTGGTCCATTAACATGCTCTGACCTGTTCATTATTGAAACAATAAAGATTGGTTCATCACACTTTTATTCCCTTACTTACATAACGCTTAGATTTTCTGTACTTACCGTATGACATCGGCGCTGGAGACACTGAGCTGTGACTTCAGGTCTGGATGCTGACACCAAGCCCTGATAAGATCCAGCATGGAATCCTGCTCATCCGTCACCAGACTGGAGAGGTCAGAGGGCACAGCAAGGTAGCCGCACAATGATTCTAACTCGTCAAGGCTTGTTCCTAAAGAAAAGAAAATTAAAAGTAGGTTACAGAACTGTAATCATCAAGTAGAGAAATGACAACAAGTATATCTAAAACAAGACTTGGATGAACCCTTACAGTACCATATATTTTACACACCGATGTTGTAGACGAGTCTGGGTCCCGGTTCAGGTCCGAGTCCAGGGCAATATCGGCAAAAAAGTAGAATTAAAGTCCACTTGAGTCCAAACTGCAACAAATAGACTCAAGTCCAGACTTGACTTGAGCCCTGGCTCCAGCCCAGACTTGACACTGGACTCCAGCATACTTTTAAAATATCTTAATGGTATATGACGCATGTAGGGACTCGGCCGAGTCCGGGCACGATTCCAAGACCATTAAGGTAATAAAAAGTACTCTGGAATCCAGCATGAAGTCTACATTTGAGCCAGGGCTCTAGTCAAGTTCAGATATGAGATTGTTTTTTGTCATTTTGTCTCACATGTAAAAAAATGTTGGTGATCACTGGAAATCCTTAATTAAAATGTTGCTGTTAATTGACCCTAACCAGTAAAACATGTCTACAAAGTGATCTAGCACAATTCAACAGGTAATATTCCACGTTATACATCAACAGGCAATATTAAAATACACGTATTATTTTAATACCAAATGACATCTGATGGACATTTGATCATTTCTACAAAGAATCTGCTCATTAAAATGCAAAACTGGCAACTTTGCTTGACCTTTTAACAGCTTACAGCCACACAAAAATAGTCATAATTTTCTGATTCCAAGATTAAAAACTTGACGGCCAGTCCTTTAATAACGTCTGAAGCAGCCAAATGACTGAAAACATTTCAAAGTGTTTTCTTTACTTTAAAAAAACTAATGTCACAGGCTGCCCCTGAAACAAACCAGGTCTTCTTGAGACTTTGGCTTACCCTGAAGCTCAGCCGGGGTGGGCACACCGGTGACAAAACGAAAGAAGATAGTGGCACATCTGAGGAATGGATGACAGGCAGTGCAGACGTGGTCCAACAATGCCCAAGCATCCGGTTTGGTGTCAACAGAAACTCTGTCAAATCCGGAAGGAAAAATTTAGAATTTCTATAGTTTCAATTTTTAGTTCGTCTCACAAGAATTGGAGCATATGACTGAATAAACACGTGGGCCACCGCAGTTTTGTTATTCATTCGCAAATAGTTTCCGAGGGTATATCTGAGTCTGATCAACAAGCACCTCATTTACTTTTCTGAACTAAAGTTTCAAGCAAAAATACTGAACAGCGTGTACGATTTTTCATCAGATACACATTTGATTTTGATAAAAGGCATTTATGAATGGAAATAAATGTGTGAATGAAAATAAATGTGTGATGTGTTAAAAATGACCTTGGTAGGTTCATGGCTGCTGTTAGTGTACCTTGCTTGTAGCTACGCCCATCCCAGAACAATGTTGAACAGTTATGGCCAGGTCAGCACACTTTCTATACCTTTTACTGCTGCAGAAAAACAAGATTTTATCTCTCTTACCCGGCAAGTGTTCGCAACATTGTGTATGCCTTCACCATGGCCTGTGCCTTCTGGTTACTGGACCCATCCTGTTCCATGCTGGATTCCTCATCCACTTTATGCAAAATAAAATAAAATAAGCAGTCAACGCGATCCAACAGAGAGCACTCCTTTAGACTGTGTTTGAACTTGTTATAACTTTCTGTTCAAGTTCTAATTCTCCTTGTAGTAGAACTTGTTAATGCTCTAGTTATTGTTTTATACTTTGCCTAGTTGTCGTTTAAGTTTTAGTCCTTGTTCTAGTTCTAATACTAAATCTAGTTTTTCTACTAGTTATTTTCTTGTTCTAGTTCAAATTTCCATTCTAGTTCTAGGACTGGTTCTATTTCTCTGACTTTTTATTTCTTTGCTATTTTTATAAGCCTTGTCATAATTCTTATTCTCATTCTAGTTCTTGTTCCTGATCTTGTTCTAGTTCTTGGAGTTGTTTTTTTTCTGGTTCTGGTTTCAGTTCTGATTTTCGTTCTAGCTCAAGTTCTTGTTCCTGTTGAATTTCTTGTTCTTTTTCTTGTTCTTTGTTCTAGTTCTTGTTGTAGTTCATGTTATTTACCACAATGTACTTCAATGTACAGACATGAATGACACCTAACAAAGCGAGACATAAATACACCTAACTACCTTGGGTTCCAATTTGTGTTGTGAGTAGTATCTGCACTATGTGCGCTGTCAAAATGGCTTTCAAGGCATGATGGCCCTCAATAGGCATGGATGATATGGTGGCCTTCAGACCAGACGTCCTGTTGCTTTTCTGCACCGTGGCCCCCGATAGACACACACTGACCTGTGGGAGCATCAGAGGCATATCCTTGAGCAAGAGGCTAAGTGAAGCTGCTAGTTTATAAATAAAGCCGCAACAAGACCTTTTTGAGAAAATACATGCAAATAATGTCTGGTATACTGAGTTGATTTGATTATACATATGCATTTACATTTGAAATCGGCAAACTAAATACAATGTTGCTGTATCATGTGATTTGGGGCAAGACTGTACATAACAACCTTCAGCTCTGGTATGGTCTGGTGCCTCTGTGCCATTCTCACCCTGTGTAAACAGTGTAATGGTGCTGGGGTTCTCTTATGTAACTATGCAAGAGCTTGCTCTGATTCATTTGACATTAAAAAAGTGTTGTTAGTCAAATTTTGAATGTCCAGATGCAATCATCACACGCAATCAGGTCAATGTACCACGTATTATTCAAACTTGACTAGCAAAAGGCTTATTCACTGGCATTTTCTGAGTCTAAATATTGACTCATCTTGTAGCCAAATAAGACAATTTCATCTGAAAAAACTTCTGAAACATCTGAAAAAAATTCAACAATTTCACCCAAAACATTTTAATCAACGTTTGTCATGTTCTTTTGATGAAAAAGTTTATAACTCTTTGATATGTGGTGAAAAATCCTAATATGCACGCTAAGATCAACTTTCAATTCTTGAACTTCAAGGTTGAGGTATTTTAATAAACCAAATGATATTGTCAAAAAAACATATGAATGAATTGCTATGTTTCGAAGAGTTCTTTGGTGGTTTGTCCAAACAAAAAGTTCAGATCTTGTATAAATCACTTATTTGCCCCATGCTTGAGTATGCATCGATCACAGTGAGTCCATGGCTTCGAAAGGACATTGACAAACTGAAAAAAGTTCGGAAAAGATGCCTCACATTGTCACCACAATCAATTGAGCTGGAGTCATTGGAAAGTAGAAGAAATAGAAATGATCTAATTGAGACCTTTAAGTACTTACATGCAGGTTATAAGACAAACTGGTCCGACCTCTTCACTAACCCCAACAGATCACTCCGGGGTCATTCACAAAAATTAATGCATCAACACTTCAAATATGATCTTGGCAAATATTGTTTTCCAATCATGTAATTTCACCCTGTAACAATTTACCTGAAGACCTAGTATCGGCATCAGATGTCAGAGTTTTCAAGCAGAAATCGAGATCCCTGCCCATCAGCGAAAAGGGATAATCGACCACAAGTATCCTAATAAACAGAGTTTGTGAACTTTTTAATTTCCTGAACATACATACCAGCAGTGTAAACATATCAATGTCGAGCAGACAGGGCCCGTTGTTTGTGTGCTCAGAGGAAAACACTGATAAAAAACAAACAAACAAACAACAAAAGTTCATACAAATGTGTCAATGTCCCAGTGAATGTTTGTTGGATATCTCACCACTGACTTTTGGTTTTGATTACTTGGATGAAAAGAGTGTGAAATTAAGCTTTCATTTGGTGTATTTTCAACATTCATGGAACTTTTGGATCTTAAGATATGAATGTTTGATGTCCTGTTTTTTTCTTTTTGTTTTGTGTTTATTGGAGGGTGGCTTACGTATGAATCAGTGTTGTAGTCAAGACCAGGCAGTCTGAGACCAAGACCAAGACCAGACAGTCTCAGACCAAGACAGTCTCATACTAAGACCATGACCATACAGTCCGAGACCAAGACCATGATCAGACAGTCTTAGACCAAGACCAAGACCAGCCAACCCGAGACCAAGACCAGCCAACCCGAGACCAAAACCAAGACCAGACAGTCTCAGACCAAGACCATGATCAGACAGTCTTAGACCAAGACCAAGACCAGCCAACCCGAGACCAAGACCAGCCAACCCGAGACCAAGACCAAGACCAGGCAGTCTCAGACCAAGACAGTCTCAGACCAAGACCAAGACAGTCTCAGACCAAGACCAAGACAGTCTCAGACCAAGACCATGACCAGACAGTCCGAGGCCAAGACCAAGACCGATAGTCCAACACCATGACCAAGACCAAGATCGGGCTTGCAAATAAGGCCTGTGAATCATTTGTGATTGTTGATCTTAAATTTGGGGATTAAGTTAGGGTACGGAAAAGCCTGCTAAGCCATAGTTTAATTGACAGGAACGGTCTGAGATTAGCATTCACATAGGATTCCTTATTTGCAAGCCTGATCTTGGTCTTGGTCTCGCACAGCACAATCTTTGTCTCGGTCTTGGACTTGTCGTCTTGATCTTGGCCTCGCCCGGTCTTGTCTACAACACTGATATGAATGTTTATAAATGACCTATAAGAAGAGAGCAAACTACAAACCTTCAAACTTCAAATCCCTAGGTTGTGGCTTTCAACCACTTCTGACTGGTAACTCAAACATCCCCAGTGACCTATTCCTAATTCTGACAGTGTGGGCCACATTTGCCCACATGTGTGGGATGTGAACCCAAGCCAGGACAGACGACAGTAAGGCAGTACCACTACAGCAACTGATTCAAGTAAATAATAATAATAATAATAATAACAATAATAATAATAATAGGCATTTAAAGACAATCTTATTAGTAGAACTAAATCACAGCGCTTACAAAAGACCTATGAGAACATTGTGATTAAGTAAATGAATTAAGTAAATAACCATTCATGACTGGGAATACAATGATTCTCAAGTCTTGATTCTTCTATAGAAAAAAAAGTTACCTGAGAGCAGTCTGACCGCATGCTTTTGGATGTGGTCCTGGTTGGAATAAAATGTGTTCATCATGGCAAAGCGTACAAGGGCTTTCAATCCCTCGATCTGGGAAGGAAACAAATTTAATTACAGGAATATTAAGCCTTTACTTTCCAATGTAGAGTTAAGTCACATAACACAGGCCCGTAGCCAGACTTTGATGGGGGGGATTGGGGGGGGGGTGGGGTTGGATTTACCCTTTGCACTGAATAGCAGCAGCTTTCGGGTTGTATACTCCCCAGGGAGCTGAGGTGGAGCTGAAGGAATGATTTAAGGGCCCAATGAGCAGGGATAATAATGTAAGCGCCTTGTATCCTTTGGCAATTTGGTGCGATATAAATCCAATTATTTTATTAATATTATTATTAATATTTATATTGTTTTGCATTGTGAGATTTTTTAAGGGTCTGTAATTCAAAAGTAATTCAAACGTACCATGCCGGTACTGTACTGACTGATCTATATTGACCTATGTTAGCTGTCTCCCAATTTTGTCAGTATCTTTTTAAACCCACAACACTGTATAGCCACGTTTTATGCCCAAATTATACAATTTGTTTTAAAGGAAACATGATGCCGAAATTGGCCTTAACATATTTTATTTCATAAATAAGTTCATTTATGTGTATTAAATGT
>JAULKO010261027.1:24077-39956 GCA_032356045.1 Mediaster aequalis | reverse complement strand
GCAATGTGTGAAGGGGTGTAAAGTGCTGGCTTATAGTCATCTTCATTATGACTATTACTATTAGGTTTATTTTTATCTGAATTATCCATCTGAACTTATCCTCATCATTAGCAAAGCAATATATTTTTTCAAATTTGTGAATGTATAACGATAATATAGTTAAAATATAACCATTATTTAGGTAAAAGTCAAGTAAAATTTTAGAAATTTTCATATTGTTTAATGAAATAATAAAAATATAATATGGCGTTGTAATGCTCAGTAAAAAATGCAATCAGAAAAGTTAAGCAAAATAGGTTTGAGCAAAATAGGTTATTTGTTGGTAAGTTCAATGCCCATAAGCAGTATTTCGGGGGCTTCTATAAGCGTTTTAAGCCTGACAAGGAACCTTGCCGCTACAGCTCCGTCAATGACCCGATGATCATACCCCAATGTCACAGGAAGCATTGGAATGGATACAGGCTGCTTGGTTTCATCGAGTTTAACTTCATAAGTGGTTCGCGCCACGCCCAAAATAGCGACCTCAGGCGGATTGATAATCGGTGTAAAGTGCTCCCCGCCAATGCCGCCCAGATTCGATAGCGTCAAACAGGCGCCTTTCAGATCGTTAAGCCCGATCTTGCGTTCACGTGTTTTTTTAGCTATTTCCCGTAAAACCCGCCCTATTTCAAAAACCGATAGCTTATCAACGTGTTTAATGACCGGTACAATGAGTCCCGCCTCCGTATCAACAGCTACCCCAATGTTATAAAATTTCTTGTAATGAAGCTCGGATTTTGCGGCATCGAAAGAGGCATTGAACTCTGGAAATTCCTTCAATGCGTGTGCCAATGCCTTGATGAGAATGGGTGTCACAGAAAGAGTACTGCCATTTTCTTTGAAATGGCCGTGGTGCAATTGCTGCCACTTAGTAATGACGGAAAGATCAAATTTGCTGTTGTGATGAACGTGCGGAATAGTACTCCACGATATGTGCATGTTTCTAGCAATTGTCTGCCTGAGTCTGGAAACTTGCTTAACTTCAACCGCGCCAAATTCGCTGAAATCTGGAAGCGGTTGTGCGGCTTGTGCGGATCCAGACGCAGAACCTGATCCAGCACTAGGCCTATTTTGGAGGCTTTGTTTAACATAGGACTTAAGATCGTCCATTGTAATGCGGCCACTGCGTCCACTCCCAGCAACGACATTGAGCGTAATATCAAGCTCGCGTGCCAATTTTCGTGTCCCAGGTGAAGCTGCAATCGTATGATAATGCTCGGTAGCCCCCTCAGGCATTTTATGGACTGGTTGCGCAGGAATACTAGGCGTGACCTGCGGGGCAGGAGCTTGCGAAGTAGGGGATTCGGCTGGTATTTTCGTGGCTTGGATAGCCTTTTTAGCCTCAGTACTGACTTGAGCATTGGGGGGTGCAGGTTTCTCTATAGATTCCTCAATTGTTTCACTAGTTTTAGGGCGATGATGTTCGGAAGGTGGGGGAGGGGTTGATGAAGGGCTCTCCTCCGATGAAGGACTAGGGGGAGTAGACGATTGAGACTGATCGGTGGTAAGTGTCGCAATTTTATCACCCACCTTGATTTCAGCACCTTCCTGGATAAGCAATTGACTTAATGTGCCATTGTCGGGTGAAGGAAAGGGAATGACAGCTTTATCGGTTTCTATTTCTATGAGCGTGTCGCCTTCGTTGATGGCTTCACCTACCTTAGGTAAAATTGCCGTCACAAGCCCGCTACTAATACCATCGCCTATATCTGTAAGCGCTACTGTGAGTTCCATAATGGTTTATCTATTCCTCCAAAATCTAGAAAATCGTTAATAGGTTATGTTGTTATGGTATCAAACAAGAACCATCAAATAAGAACCATCGGGTCATTGATTGAAAGGATTCAAAGGATAATACGCTCAGTCATTGTCAGTCTCAGTCATTGATTAGTTATTGTTAGTCATTGGGGGGTATGTTTTCATTACAAAAAAAACATCTTAAACACTGGTAAGGGCGTAAGATTTCTTAGGATCAATGTTCAATTTTTTAATCGCTTTTGCTAGCTCTGCCTGTGTGAATAATTTCTGTTTGGTTAACGAGTAAAGAGCGGCTAGAACAATAAACGATTCACTCACTTCAAAATACTCACGTAATTCTTCACGTGTAGAAGAACGCCCAAATCCATCTGTACCAATGCTAACCATATTGCTAGGCATGAAAGGGGCAATAAGGTCTGGAAGGGCTTTCATATAATCGGTTACGGCCACAAAGCCACCTTGGGCGTCGTTAAGGCTTTGGGCGAGGAATGAAATTTTAGCTGGTTTTTCGGGATTGAGCATGTTTTCACGTTCGCAGGCAACGGCCTCTTCACGTAGGGCTTTGAAGGATGTGACAGCGTAAAGGGTTACGGCGATGTTGTACTCTTTTTCAAGTAATTGCCCTGCTTTTTCTGCGGCTAGAAGTGAAATGCCGGAGGCTAGGATATTGACGGTTTTTTCGGATTTCAGTGTACTTTTCTTATAACAATAGAGCCCATTGATGATTTTCTCTTCAATGTCAGGAATATTGGTTGGCAGGGCAGGATGGGGGTAATTTTCGTTATAAATGGTCAAATAGTAGAAAATATCCTCTTTATCTTGGTACATTGCCTTGAGGCCATGTTTAATAATAATGGCAATTTCATAGCCAAAAGTGGCGTCATAGGCTCTGAGATTGGGAATGGTGGCGGCTAAAATGTGTGAATGCCCGTCTTCGTGCTGGAGTCCTTCGCCATTGAGCGTGGTACGGCCTGCAGTGCCACCGATCAGAAATCCGCGTACTTGCATATCGGCCGCCGCCCAAGTAAGGTCTCCTGTTCGCTGAAAGCCAAACATCGAATAATACACGTAAAATGGAATAGTCAATACGCCCTGGTGACTATAACTCGTCCCTGAAGCAATAAATGTTGACATAGCACCTGCTTCATTAATGCCTTCTTGGAAGATCTGTCCGTCAATGCTCTCATTGTAGGGAGCAAGCGTTTTCTTGTCGCCAGGTGTATAAAGTTGCCCGCTGGGGGCGTAAATACCGTATTGGCGGAAAAGTCCCTCCATGCCAAACGTCCGACTTTCATCCGGAACAATAGGTACAATGCGATTAGACAGGTTTTTATCGCGTAAAAGGGCTGTGAGAACTTGTACGAAAGCCATTGTACTAGAAACGCTACGTTCGCCCGTGCCTTCGAATGTCCGTTGGTAGGTTTTTTCATCAGGAAGGACAACGTCTGGCATCGTTTGATTCCTGTAGGGAATAAAACTGCCCAATCTATCACGCAATTGTTTAATATAAGAGAGTTCGGGGCTATTTTTTTTGAAATGATAAAACGGCGTTTTTTCTAATAGTTCATCGTCAATCGGGATATTAAAGCGCTCTTTAAATTCTTGTAGCGATTCGTGGCTCATCTGTTTCTGTTGGTGGGCAATATTACGTCCTTCGCCACTTTTACCCATGCCGTAACCTTTAATGCTTTTGATTAAAATAACGGTTGGTTTGCCATTATTGAGATTGAAGGCTCGATAGTAGGCATTGTAAAGCTTTTGTTCATCGTGGCCGCCGAAAGTGAGGGCATCTAGGTCTTGATCGGTGAAATGCTCCATCAGTTTTTCAACTTCTTTATCGCGAGAGAAGAAATTGCGGCGGCGCTCAACGCCTGTAAGGGTCGAAAAAACCTGAAAATCGCCATCGACAGCCGTTTCCAGCAGGTTCTGCAAGGCTTTTTTGCTATCTTTCTTGAAAATAGCATCCCAATGGTGACTCCAAATGGTTTTAATAACATTCCACCCCGCCCCTTTGAAAATGCCTTCCAATTCTTGAATAATCTTACTATTTCCACGTACAGGCCCATCTAAACGTTGTAAATTGCAATTGATAACAAAAATCAGATTATCGAGATTCTCACGCGCAGCAATTGATAAGCCCCCTAAGGTTTCCACTTCATCGGTTTCGCCATCGCCTACATAAGCCATGACTTTTGTTGATTGGGTATTTTTGAGGTTGCGATTTGTGAGCCATTTGTTGAAACGCGCATGGTAAATAGCCATTAACGGGCCCAACCCCATTGAAACCGTCGCAAATTGCCAGAAATCTGAGACTAATCGTGGATGGGGATACGAAGAAAGTCCCCCGCCAGGAGCCAATTCTCTACGGAAATTCTCTATTTTCTTCTCAGACAACACCCCTTCTATAAATGCCCGCGCGTAAATTCCCGGTGAAGCGTGTCCTTGAAAAAATACCGAATCGCCTATTTCTCCATTCTTAGTCCCTTTAAAAAAATGATTGTACGCTACATCGTAAATAGCCGCACACGATGCATACGTTGCAATATGCCCTCCAATCCCACTCGAACGGTGATTCGCTCGCAAAACCATTGCCATAGCATTCCAGCGAATAGCATTACTTATCGAGCGTTCGATTTCCAAATTGCCAGGATAAGGCAATTCTTCCTCCGTCACAATCGTATTGATGTAGGATGATGTGTATTTTGGGGCGCTGACGGCTATCGCAGAGTGTGGAATTTCTTTAATAAGTGATGATAGTAGATAATTGGCGCGTTCAATCCCATCGCGACGTATCACATCGTACAGTGAATGTACCCATTCCTGTGTCTCAATAGGATCTATGTCAATATAGCTTCCCGCATCAATATTTCCCTCAGCATTTCCCTCCGCATTGCTTTCTGGTTCACTTTTAGAAGAATTTTCGCCATTGGATGGGTGTTCTGAGGCATTGAGTGTTGCTATCTTGGGGGGACGATTGACAATTTTAGGTGAATTTCGATTCATGTTCACTTCCTCATAAAGCTTAATTTTTAAATTTTCTTTGAAAATAGCCGTTTTTTGCCCAATCCCTCACTAGCTATAAATCAATGTAATATCTATTTTAACTTGTTTTATTCTTTTTCAAGTACCCTAGAAATGCTCATTTGCTTAAAAATTTGCTTTTAACTGCCTTTATGCCGTATTTCAATCCACTACATTATATTATAATGCTTTAATAATCACGATCTCTTTATAAAGCTATCCCCAGCCATTTCAATTCATGACTACGATTGTGCTCCTTCCATACCTTGATATCAATCGAGCACATTGCTTATAACATTCGCAATGAACCCCCTTTTCCCTAGTTTATACCTGTTTGATGTTGCTACTTCGTGGATGCTTTGTTTGATGCCTATATTGCACAGTTAGTGCCCATTTATAGTTATGACTCATTATTTATTAGGGTGTGAAAAATTCTATTTTTGTGCCGTTACTAAATATCATGATTCTATCTAAATATAGGTATCTTAGGGTAGTATATTTTGAAATGCTATGTTATATTCTCATATAGCACTCTAATATAAATTGAAGCCTATACGATGAAACCCTATACGAGAAGCACTCTCACAAGCAAACTACCTAAAAGGAATATTAAAGAGTCATGATTATAAGAAATAATCACAAGGAATAATAATAATGAAGAAACCATCAATAAGGAATAATTCTAGATAATAAGGTTCGTGACTTTAGAAAAATAGTTCACGCTCGCTTAAAAGAAAGAGCATTCTCCTGTCTTAAAAGAGAATATGAGAACATCGTGTAGCATCAGATGAAAAAATTACTAGCGTTTTTAGAGCAAATTTTCTATCTGTTTAAACAGTTGCGTCCCTGGCAACAAGATTTAGTCCTGCTAGCCCTCCTTGTCATAAGTGTACTCGTCATTATCAAAATCACGCAATGGTGGATCATTCCCCTCCTTAAAAAACTCATCAATTTATCAAAAAATAAAGCCGACGATAGACTCGTTTACAATTATTTACTCCCAGTCATCAAATTTGCCCCGCCAGCGCTCCTCATTATCTTTATCTCCCAATCCTTTCAAACCATTCCCCATAGTTTCTTCGAAAAAACAGGTAAATGTATCCTCGTTGTCACAATCATTGTTATTCTCACCCGTGTTATCGATGATGTTGTCGCCATTATCAAAAAAATCAATGTTTCTGAGAAACTCCATATCCGCGGCATTGCTCAAGCTATCAAACTACTTGTTTATCTATTTGGTGGCATTTTTATTGTCGCTATCCTCATTGATCAAACGCCCTGGACCCTTCTAGGCGGATTAGGGGCTCTTACAGCTGTTATTATCCTTGTTTTTCGCGATGTCATCCTCGGACTTGTCGCAGGGATTCAACTCTCCGCTAACAATATGATCAAAATTGGTGACTGGGTCGAACTTCCCGAACACGGCGTCGATGGTAGCGTCATCGATATTCTCCTCTCCACCGTTAAAATTGAAAATTGGGATAAAAGTGTCACCTTCCTTCCTGCTTACGTCTTAATTTCTAAATCCTTTAAAAATTGGCGTGCCATGCAAGATCTAGGCGTCAGACGTATCAAACGTAACATTTATATCAATATTACCTCCATTCGCTTCCTGCAACCCGATGAAATCAACCAATATAAAACCATTCCCCATCTTAAAAAGTTCTTCACTTCCCTCAAACACCCAGCAAAACTTCAAAATACAGATCCAAACACAGATCCAAACACAGCTCCAAGTACAGCGCCCAGCACAAATCCCCATACCCCCTCAAATTTGCACCCATCAAGTCCTTCCAACGAGACATTAGACACCACCCCCCAGCAAAAAATAACGAATCCGAACCACCCTTCTACTATTTTGCAAGCCATTGATACCGAACAAACAGGACAATTTACTCACACCACAGCAAGTTTATTCCGTAGCTATACCCTAGAGTACCTTCTTTCACACCCTAAAATACGAAACGATCTCACAGTGCTTGCCAGAATGATGGCACCCACCGCAAAAGGTATGGGGCTCCAATTATATTGCTTCACCGATACATCCGATTTCTTAGAATATGAAGCTATTCAGAGTAGTGTTTTTGAACACCTCATCGCCACAGCAGAACTGCTCGGTCTTTCTATATTTCAAGACCCCTCAGGACTAGACATGCGAGAACTTTACAGAAATTCGTAACGCCTTCATAACACCTAAGATTAGTTTTGTTTTATAATATTTTTGACGACAATTTATTGTGCACTATATCAGGATTTTTTGATTAAATTCTCTAATCAGATAGTTTTAAAATTTAAAAACAGGCTACAATATACAGACTACAATACATATTGGCTATGAAAAAATAATCACTTTCTAAGAGAATTCTTGCGAAATTAATTAAACTGCGTGAGCTTCATTAGAGAAATCTTTGCTACTTCAATCTGCTATGAGCATTAAAATGAATCACTCACCTCATCATACAGCTAAGACATCCCCTTCTAAAGGAGTTGTGCCACCTTTACTAAAGACAGCCCCAGAGCGTCATCCAGCCAAGTCAAGTAAAGCCGCTCGTAATCCTGCTACTATTTCTTCCGCTTCCAGTAATTGTACAAAATGTAGGCATTTTTATGTCACATGGGAGGATAGACACCCATATGGATGTAAACGCTTTCAAGTAAAAACTACTTATTTGCCAGCTTATCACGTCCGCCGCCAATCTGGAATGTCTTGCTTATACTATGAACCCAAGCATTTGTTCGCACTTAAATCGCAGTCTTCCAGACCGTCATCGTCACATCATGCCCCAGGCAACCAGCACCCCGAGACCTCTCTAAAGAAAGAAAGGGAAAAGATAGGTCTTCATCTCAAACCTTCACACGAGGCACCTCAACCTCAACTTTTCACAAAAAAATTACACAAAGAGGGTGAGCCGCAACAACCCTATTTAACTTTAAACGATAATCCTGCTATTAATAAACTTACCTAGAACATTTTACATTGTAACAGCAAATTATGTCCATTCTGTGCCTATTATTCAGCCGTAGTGTTCCAACCAAACTAAACCATAGGTGCGTAACATCTATAACTATAAGGGTGAGCCGCAGCTTTCTATATTTTATTTAAAGTTATCCTATTGTATTACTACACAAAATACTCTAGAATACTTTAATTAAATTGGCTGTTTTATGGAACTGCTAATTTTTCTAGAAAAATTGTCAAAATTTTTATTAAATATTTTTTATATTACAATGAGTCTTTTCGTATTATAAATTTTCTCATTGACGATAATTCACCTATACATTAATCTATTTATATTCCCTCGTTCCGTGATCAAGCCATTCAAACGTACCCCTGATAGAGCAGGATTTTACAACAAACCTAGTGTGCTAGCTAGAGTTTCAATTACTAACATTCTATTCCAACACCTAGACTAGAGGATAAGAGCTGTATAAAAGAGTACTAATCAAGATGTATACGTATTTTTTCAATCATCGCTGGAGCTCGCATGTACCTCTAGTGACTCCACTACGTGCCTGGTTTGGAAAACTCCTCAATATTTCCCAGTTATTTTCTAAAATAGACAAAACACCTCCTACCCCCGCACAGACAAAAAATCTTAAACAGCATTGGGTCCACCAATATTTCTATCTAGCGAACGTTTCTTATCGAAATAAATTACGATTATTTCTAATAGGCTTACTCGTTATTGTCAGTGCTGATCTCCTAACAAAAAGCTGGGTTGAACACACGCTCGTACGAGAAGTCACTAGCCAATATTTCAATGAAGCCTTACAACCAGGTGAGCGCATAGTCACTTTCCAAGGAGACCCCCGTTTCTATGCCATTAAAGAGGTGCCTGTCATCAGTCATTTCTGGTCCTTTGTCTATACCCGAAATTATAATATTGGTTTTTCGCTATTGAGTTTCCTAGAACGTTACTTTTCTCCACAGAATATAAGTTACGTTGTTATTATTTTACAGAGCCTAGCAGTCTGTGTCCTTATAGGTTATTTCGTTTTAACACGAATGGAGCGGTGGCTTCCCTTCGTATTAATTATCAGTGGTGGCGTTGCTAATGTGCTAGATAGAGGCTATAGAGGGTATGTGGTTGATTTTGTTAAATGGTACTGGGAAAACTCTCCCATTGCCATTCTCAATCCATGGCCGCTATTCAATTTAGCTGATGCAAGCATTTCTTTGGGCATATTTTTATTTATCTTAAGTTTATTAAGTGAGTGACAAATTTGTTTTTTTAGATAGGACCTGTGAAAGAAAAGAATACCCGTAAACTGAACCCGTATGAGAGATTAGAAGAAGTCGCTTCTTATATCATCGCCTACCAAGATATCACTAGAAATGAGGGGAACCTTGAAAAAGTGTCTCCTCAGAATCAAGAAATTTCTAGACAGTTTGATAGAGAAAATCTCTTCAAATTGATTATCACCAAGGTAGAACCTTATATTAGGAACTACCCGCAGATAGCCTTTCGTAAGACCAATGAAGATCTCAAATCTGATTTCTTTGTCTATATTTATGAACGTTTTGAAAATATCCTGGATAAATACGATCACACTCTAGGTAAATTTTCAACGTATCTTTCCATAAAGCTTAAGAACTATTTCCTAAATTATATTCGTCGTGCCAAAATGATGAATAAAATTAAACTCATCAATTATGAGATCGTTCCTTCGACCGAAAGTATTTTTAAAGACAAATACAACTTAGAATTAAGTGTCGCTGAACGTGAGTCTTACATTGGCGAGAAACACAAAGAAGAAAATTTGCTAAGCAATCTTAAAAAAGACCCGTTTCGCTATTTGTGTGTCAAGTTATATTTCTTTGAATTATTTACTCAGAAAGATTTCCAGATGCTAGTCAAGTACTTAGGACTAGCCGAAGCAGACTATCCTAGTATTCATAAAGATATTTCCACGCTAAGCGAGGAAGTCCATAAAAAGAAACTTGTTAAAATTTATTATGAAAACTGTCTTAATAAGACCTATTATCAGAATATGTTGCGTGAAGAGGAGATTCGCGACATTGTCACGACCGAGAACAGTAAAGACAACCTCAATGAAACTGTCGAAAAACAAAAACGCATTAATGAACGGCGCACTGCATTATTGCAAAAATATTACGCCATCAATACATTCCCTAGCATGAAAGCGATTGCCAAAGTTCTTAAAACAGAAGCCACTAAGGTTTCTAACATTATCAATTACTATAAACAGTATCTCAGTAAGAAAGATTTTGAAGACTAAACACAATATAGCTTTAATATCATAACGAACCGCTACTTGAAATACGATGCCAACGACGTAAAATACTATTTAACATCTTATTAACCCTATTGACACAATTGAAATTATTATATGAACGTTAGTTGCTTTGTACTAGACTGCTTATTGTCCGTATGATCCTGTTGGGCTACTTGAGTAGGATAGGCAGAAATCGTCCCGTTAATAACTCGTTTTTATCTTGGCATGTATTTTGTAAAGATGTGTTACTTGCAGCACTTTATAGTGAAATATCTGGATGTTTAGCTATCCAAACCCAAATTTTAATGATATTCTATAAAAGTAGCGGTTTAAATACTCGAAATAATAAAAAGTCTAAGGAAAGATTACTAACAACATGATAATAACAATAAAGTTTATCAACCCAATACATAAATAAAACGATAAATAAGATAACGCATAGGCTTGAGCAGGTAATAGCATGAATAAGAAACATTTACACTGATTATTCTAATTAATGGCTAATAATTGATATAAAAGATAAATGTGGGTTAAATTTCCATAAAATACTTTTTTTTTGTGTAATATGAAAGAAGAGGTATCAGAATACTACTTGCATATACACTATCAATCACTGCCTTTAGTAAAAATTTCACGAGAAAATTGTGTTATATCTAGAGTAATCGGTATATATTATTACTGTTACTAACGTATCCTTGTGATTTAGTAATGGTATAATAAAGAATAAGTACCCTAAATTAGGGCAGGGTTTTTAGTGGCTAAGGTGAATGAGTCAAGGTAAGCGAAGGTCTACTAATCGTGATGAACACGATTATGACGAAAAAGATGATGAAAATGGGGTTGAGGAGATGAATGGTATTATCCCATACGACATAGACAATCAGATATCACGCATGGAAGACGTCTTGCAGTACGATGCTGCACTTGCCAAGATCTTATCATCAGGTGAAGATGATAAAGATGGCGAGCAAAACGGCTTCTCTATTGAAAAATTCTGGGAACAGATCATCAAATTAGAGTTATGTGTATGTTTGACGATCAAACATCCGCATGTAAAATTGCGTTATAACGAAGCGATGCTTCTTAAATCTGATGCATTGGAACATGCAAAACAAAAAGTTCCTGTTCTCACGCGTAAAGCGGGGAATTTTTATGGTGCTGACAGAGCTGATGAAGATCCTGACAATCTTGATCGGAGAAATTTGACCAGTGTCTTTTCTGAAGGTGTCTTTGAATTTAAAGTCACCTCATTAAGCAGTGCTGCGCGTGAGGTGGATCCCCCTGCTTATAGTCATAAGGGTAGTACGGAAGCATCTAACGAGGATGTCTTAACCGTCCGACCGGGAATCACTGATGCTGAAGTGTGTGACTATAAAATGGTGTTGACACTTGACGAACACATTGAAAAATATGTTCTGTTAAAGTGCTCTGGAAAAAACAAGTTTGCTAAAGAACGTGAAGAAATGTCTGCAGGGCAGCCTTCAAAATTTATGCTTCATTTGACTGAACCGAACAATTATCTCCTATCTTGTTACGAGGGACTTAATCGGGAGAGTCTTGATGCGACTAGCTCTGATAGAAAGCCGAGTATTCGTCAGTACTTGTTCTTGCTTAAGAAAGACAGCCTTTACATAGCTGAACTACCCGCTAGCCTAGCTATTAAGTATAGATAGTGAAGCTATATTGGACTCGGCTATATTAGACTCGGTTACGACAGATTGCTTGCTCGACCTAGGCAACGAATTTTAGTTCCCGCTAGACACTATTAGTCTAGAGTCGTATAGCCGAGGCGCATGATCGTATCCATAGTAAAAGCAGCTAGACTAGCTGAGTACAAGAACCACGTTTGAAGCATCTAACAGAAAGCTAACTTTTGAAAACGCGTGAGTTAGCCATCTTATATGAAGACGATAACATCATTGTTATCAATAAAGATGCCCATTTGCCTAGTCAGGGCGGCGCGGGTATCCGCTATCATCTACTTAGGTTGCTTACGGAAAAATATGGCAGCACACCACGTCTGCTCCACCGTTTAGATAAGGAGACGAGTGGGCTTATTGTAGTTGTGAAAGGCACTGTCTTACATCGTGACCTAGCCGCTTATTACAAGGGCTTCCAGCGCGGCTCTAAATTTTACAGATTGCTTGTCAAAGGACGTTTTGCAAGACAAAACTTTTCGTATCTGAGTACGCGAATGACTAGCGGCGGCAAGGAAAAATCTTCTGCAACATCCTATCGCGTGCTTCAAAATTTTGGCAAATACAGTTATCTGGAGGCTAAATTAGGCACAGGACGCGAACATCAAATTCGTCGCGATATGGCAGAATTGGGCCATCCCATCCTAGGCGATGATAAATATGGTGATTTTGCCCTCAATAAAACCCTCAAACATCAATATTCCACACAAACGTTGTATCTAGTGGCTTATAAGATAAAGTGGGGGTCGCAAGCATCGTTACATCCACATTTTAAGGGACGCAAGTTTGAAATCCCGCTTCCTCCAGTATTTACCGACTTTCTAGCACGCTACAATGTTACCCCTTAGTAGAAATGTCTAAAATGAGCTTAAATACTCAATACCTGTTAGTCTATTTTATGCTCTTTTCATCTATAGATTGAAAAATGGTACTCCCTGAGTATGATCCCAATCTGAGTGCGACAACCATGTTATAATTCTCATACGCTATTTTAGCGATTTCCTGTGGAGATGACGCCAGGAGCTTAGGCTTCGTAGTCATATCGCTAGGATAGTATGCTAGGGTAGTATGCTAGAATATACATAGTCAATAGTATTTCTGAGTGGCTGGGTGAGCGTTACAGTAGAATAAGGGGGGATATTAGCAAATGGGCAATGAAGCAGGCGACAACATGATCGCTAAAAAAGCCGAACCTAAACTTGTTTTGGAAGGCTTTAATAATATATCTAAATCGCTTACGGCAAGTTTTTATCACATTGTCTACACACCTAGTACAGCCGCTCAAGAGACTTTTTTAGCGGCGTGCAATCGTTATTTTTCGGCAGAGTATTTAACGTCATTGCTTCATAAAATTAGCCAGACTATAGGGGCGACCGTTCTCTTTGCTTCAAAAAATACCTATGCTCCCCTAGGTGCGAGTGCCGCTATGCTTATTGCAGAAGGGGCTACCGATGTACCCGTTAATGGACTCATTTCAGAGGATGACGCCACAACGATAGCCCCAGAACTCTCCACGCCTGTTAAGACTCATCACACGAAGACTGAGATCATGCCTAAAGGGATTTCCGAGCCTTCGCAGCCCCGTTCGCAGTCCCATTCGACCAGCCAGCTCTTTCATCTTGATAAAAGTCACATGGCCGCACATACCTATCCAGAAAGCCACCCCAAGCTCAGGTACGCTACCTTTAGAATAGACCTTGATCTCAGCACCTGCGGCGATGTCAATCCCCTCCATGCTCTCAATCCTCTTCTAAGTGCGTTAGCACCGGATGTCTTCACATTGGATCTCCGCCTCAGAGGATTTACCCGCGATCGCAATGGCAACCACTGTTTCAATGATAACGTCATCACCCAGTTCACTCCCTTTATCAGCCCAACCTATCAGAAGCTCTATATGCTAAAAGAGATTTTGCTTGAGCACGAGCGCGTTTTTATTCTAAAGGGCAGGCTTGAGGATTTTACTACTAAACAAACTCCTGCTCACTCAGGAGAATTGATGTCGCTACCTTTCAAACCACCGCTAAGTGCCGATTCAGAGAAGCTTTCACTAGTCCTCACAGAAGCCCGTAAGATTTTTGAGCAGCATTAGAAAAAAATAACAAGGAGCTATTCTTACGTGGAAAACGGTATTTTAGAGAAACTTTCTCCCCATTTTGGATTTTTTTACAGCCTCACTAAGCGTCTCCACCGCGAACAGACGGCTTATCAAGCCCTAGAAATAGTCGCCACAAAAGAATTTGGGAACGTCATGCTCCTAGACGGCTTTACGCAGGTTGGCGAGAAGAAACATTTTCAATATCATGAACTCATCGCCGATGCCCCGCTCCTAGCGCATCCTGAACCAGAAAGAGTGCTGATCATTGGCGGCGGAGACGGTGGCGTGACACGGCAGGTCCTCAATCATCCCTCCGTCACAGAGGTCACGCAGGTTGAACTAGACGAACGCGTCACCCAATGCGCCCTCCACTATATGCCTTCCGTCAGTAACGGTGCCCTAGCCGATAACAGACTGAAGCTTATTTTTGCCGATGGGAAGCATTTCATAAGCGAAACGGATGCTGTGTACGATGTTATCATCATGGATCTGACGGATCCTATTGGTGCGGCGGCTGAGCTTTACACGCAAGGTTTTATGGAGAAGCTCAAGACAAAATTGCGTAATCAAACGAGTTATTTAGCCCTTCATACGACATCGCCGATTATCGATAAGCGGCTCTTTGCGGTGATCATTGGGACACTGCGAGCCACTTTTCCAGAAGTGATGACGTTTTATAATTATATTCAGATGTACGGGACACTGTGGAGTGTGAGCGTGGCTGGAATAGGGAATGCGTTGAAAACGCTTGACGAAGCGACTATTTCAAGCCGACTTTTTAAACGCAACCTGGGTACATTGAAACTCTTAACCAAACAAACATACTTTTCACTCCAACAACCTTTTCCTTATATTGAAGAAATTCTAGCCCAGCCTTTATCAATTGCCACGACAAAAGAAGCACTAGCCCCCGATCAATAAGAACCCTTTTCCTTAATGATGGTAGGTCTTAATGCCTAATGACCTACTGTACCGTGTTAATCTATTTAATGCCCCAAATAAGCCTCTAAAATAAGCCTCTAAAATAAACCCTAAGCTCTAAGCGATTAATGCCTCATAACCTATTGTAACCGTGTCAGTGTTACAGAACAAGTCCTTTCCATCAATAAGTCATATTGTATGATTAATAATTAGCCGCTATGATGATGACTTGGGTAAGTATGCGTAAATGGAAATATTACGTTGCTGAAACAGCCCAAAAAGTAGATGAAGGGGCATGCCAATAACTGTGTAAAAGGAGCCGTCCAATTGCTGAAATAAGACTGAGCCCATGCCTTCTATGGAAAATCCACCTGATTTGTCTAAGGAAACAATGTGACGAAAAAGTGCTTCGTAAGCCTGATCGTCTTTAAAATAGGTCTTCGTTGCCGTCAGGGTTGCGGTTGCGGATAGACTTGTGAGTGTCTGCGTCTTGGTTTCGTAAAGTGCCATGCCTGTATAAACGATTGAAGGATGTTTGAGGTAAGATTGAAACATCTCTTTAGCATGCGAGAGATTTTGAGGTTTTTCAAAAATGACTCCATTGCAGGAAACAACTGTGTCAACACCTATGATGAAAGCCCCATTGGAATGGGGGGTGGAAAGGTTTTTGACTAATTTTGGTGCCGATGCTTTGAGTTTAGCATTGGTGAGGACAAGGGCTTTAGGATCGGTGATTTGATCACTTCTTTTTTCATCTATATGACTGTCTGCCTGGATATAGGGTAAGCCAATGGCAGTGAGAATTTCAGCACGCCGTACAGATTTAGACGCTAAGACAATGGGTGGAAGCATGTCTCATTATATCAAGGTTTTTGTTTGGACGCACCAAAATTTTTTAATTTTTCTAAGCGACTATTTCTAAGCGACTATTTCTAATCGACTATTTCTAAGCGATTATTAAAAGATAACTCAAGAACGACTCAAGACTGCCCAAAAACAATTAAAAACAACTCAGACATTCACTGTAAAATATGTGATGTAGTGAACATGCGCTAATGATTAAGAGGTTTTCAAAATAGACACCAAGCCAGCAAGCAAGCAAAAAGAACG
>JAULKO010261027.1:5708-16259 GCA_032356045.1 Mediaster aequalis | reverse complement strand
ATAACGTGGAATATAATATTACATATCCACTATAGACTCTATCTATTTTCCCATATTAATGGTATGATATAGAATTTTGTAGAGGTCTGTTTAGAGTAATATTGGTTTTTAGTAATAAAACAACTAGGGAATACTATATCTCCTTGTATTACAGAGAACTTAATTGATTTCTAAGATGCTAGGATGCGTGTACCCACGTTATGAGAGGTAAGAACCTTTCTTTCTTTAAATAGGCCTCTCCCTACTCCTTTTCTGTTTTCTTCCTTATCTTTATATTTCTAAAGATGCAACCCCCTTGTCTCCTCTCTTCCCATAATTGCAACAGTTCACTAGTAATTCACTAGTATTTCACTAGTATTTCATTAACCCCTTCTATCACAAGACCTCATAGCATTATGCTCAAAAAACTTATTTATCTCATCCCCAATACCCTAACATTGGTAAGCCTCTTCCTAGGTTTTTCATCCATTCTCTTCTCGATCCAAGCTATCAATGATCTCTACCTAAGTGCCTTGCTCTCAGCCACTTCACTAGTGGCCTACCCTGAAAGATTCCTAGCCCTAGCAGGCATTCTGATCTTCCTAGCAAGCATCTTCGATTTCCTAGACGGCTTCGCCGCACGATACCTAAAAGCCTCCACTCCCATGGGGAAACAACTAGATTCCCTAGTCGATTTTGTCTCATTTGGCCTAGCCCCAGCAGTCCTATTTTTCACAGTCACCCTCATCGCCATAGAATACGTCCCCGAAGCAGGCATTCAATACTCCCTACTAGACAATTTTTTAACAGATTGGGTGCGCGATCGTGTCCTGCTATTTAAATTACTCGCCTTTATCTTGCCCGGTTGTACTGTTTTTCGCCTTGCTAGATTTAACCTCATTCACGAAAAACAACCTTATTTTGAAGGACTTCCCTCGACCTACGCAGGCGCCCTCATGGGCATTATTCTCACGTTCAATTTCTACCTCACACCCCTTGCCAAATGGATTGGCCTCCCAAATGGCTTTGCCTGGCTCCTTCCTTTCTTCCAGACTATTGAAAGCCTCTTCTTCAATTATCTTTTCCTTGCCCTTATTTACATCATTGTCTCTTTTCTCATGGTCACACGGGTCCGCTTTTATAAAATAGAAAGCATCATTGCCAATGACCGTATCAAAAAATACTTGATCCCCATTTTCATTGCACTGGCTATACTGAGTGCACTCTTCTTTAAATACGTTTACGTTCTCTTTGGACTAGGCTACATAGTGTATTTCATAGGGTATTCCATCATCAAACATCGCCGTTTCGCTGTTCTTTAATGGGGCTTCCCAGTATGAATCCGCTTCCCAAATCCACTTCGGCACAAAATTTGTCGCAAAATTTTCCGCAGGATCTTCCGCAATCTTTAGGGGCATTTAACCGCAGCTCCCTCACGTTAGCCAGTTCTACGCTACTAAACATTTTAGAGCAATTTCAAGGCATGAACGTCGCTATTGTCGGCGATCTCATGCTAGATGCCTATACTGATGGCAATGTGACGCGTATTTCTCCTGAAGCCCCTGTACCCATTCTCCAATACAAAGGCACCCATTACAGATTGGGCGGAGCAGGCAATGTTTTAATGAACCTTAAACGCCTAGGCCTTAAGCCGCACATTTTCTCTGTCATTGGCTCTGATAACGAAGGGGCTATCATTAAAGAACTCCTAGCCAAAGAAAACATTGAAACACGGGGCATTATCACCGATTCAGGACGTCACACTACCCTTAAAACACGCATTGTCTCCCAAAATCATCAACTTCTTAGAATCGATAGAGAAGAGCTTTCGCCTATTTCTAGCCGAATTGCGCAAGAATTTATCGAAAAACTCCAGCCGCTCGCAAAAAACCTCAAGGGTATCCTATTTTCCGATTATGCTAAAGGGCTCTTTCACGCCGAAACCTTCAAACCGCTAGTGGAATGGGCCCGGACACACAATCTTTACACGGCATTAGACCCTAAGTCGCCTCATTTGGCACCCCATTTGGCACCTCATTCTTCCTTTTATCGCGATCTATCCATCATGACGCCAAACTTCAAAGAAGCCATGACCTCCACTTCTGCCGTAACCCCAAATTCCAGTACACCACTAGCCCATCGTTTTGAATACTCTCTAGAAAGCTTTAATCATTTATATCAATTAGGACAGAGTCTCATTGAGCGGCACAGCCTTGAACGCCTTATCATCACGCTAGGTGAACATGGCATGGCACTGTTCGATAAGGACAGTACATTTCATCTGCTCCCTACATTTTGTCGTACCGTCAATGATGTCAGTGGTGCCGGCGATACCGTTATTGCTGTTTACCTGGCTAGTTACTTAGCAAGTCGCCATTTCTTACAATCGGCTATTTTAGCGAATCTAGCGGCAGGTTTTGTGGTCTCAGAATTCACGACTTTTGCCATTTCCAAAGAGCATCTGGAATCTGAAATCCGTAACCGCTCACCCAATGATACCCTCTCACTTCATGCTTATAGCACTCAGGAACGCCAATAGGAGCGTTAATAGGAACGCCATAGTTATGATGTTTATTGCAATCATTATAGAATTAGAAAGACTCCTGCTACACGAAAAGACGTAAAATCTATAGTAGAACTAGCGAGCTTCCAGTGATGATAAGAGAACAACGATAGAACAAACCGTGGCTAAGGCAGAACAAACCATGAAAAAGACCTTAAAATTGGTAGTACTTCTAGTAGAACTAGCGAACTTCCAGTGATGACAAGAAAACAATGACAGAACAAACCGTGGCTAAGGCAGAACAAACCATGGAAAAGACCTTAAAATTGGCAGTACTTCTAGTAGAACTAGTGAGACTTCCAGTGATGACAAGAGAACAACGATAGAACAAACCATGAAAAAAACTTTGAAATTAGCAGTCCTTCCGGGCGATGGCATTGGACCTGAGGTCATGCAAGCCGCTTTAACGGTATTAAAAGCTGTGGAAACGACTTATGCTCTCACAGTGACCTTGACAGAGGGCGTAGTAGGGGGGAGTGCTATTGATACACACGGTACGGCACTTCCACAGGAAACCCTAACGTTATGTGAAGCAAGCGACGCTATCTTATTTGGTTCGGTAGGCGGGCCCAAATGGGAACATCTTCCCGCATCCAAGCAACCTGAACGCGCCGCACTCCTGCCGCTACGAAAACATTTTGATCTCTATGCCAATTTTCGTCCAGCAGTCGTTTATCCGTCTTTAATAACGGCTTCCCCGCTCAAAAACAATCGGCTCTCAGGTGGACTCAATATTCTTATTATTCGTGAGCTTACCAGTGGGATCTATTTTGGCAAGCCCAAAGGACGCGAGGGAACAGGGGCTTCTGAACGCGGGTTTGATACAATGGTTTATCAACGTTCTGAAATTGAACGCATTGCACGGCTAGCCTTTCAGACTGCACGTAAGCGCGAGAAGAAATTGGTCTCCGTCGATAAAGCCAATGTCCTCACAACCATGCTCTTTTGGCGTGAAGTCGTCACAGCAGTCGCTGAAGAGTTTAGCGATGTCACCCTTTCTCATCTCTACGTCGATAATGCAGCAATGCAACTAGTCAATGCTCCGCAGGATTTTGATGTTATCCTAGCGCCCAATATGTTCGGCGATATTCTTTCAGATGAAGCGGCTATGATTACAGGCTCTATAGGCATGTTGCCTTCGGCGAGTATTTCTGAAAGTGGGTTTGGTCTTTATGAACCTATTGGCGGAACTGCCCCAGATATCGCAGGACAAAACGTTGCCAATCCCATCGCTCAGATCCTTTCGGTAGCCATGTTATTGGAATATAGCTTTTCACTCAAAGCGCCCGCTCAGGCTATTCATCGGGCTATCGCTGCTGTCCTCGATGAGAATTATCGCACCCAGGACATTGTTCCACCAACCGAAGCCGATGCCTTTAAAATCCTTTCCACTAAGGAGATGGGTGCGGCCATTGCTGAAAAAATTACGAAAAATGCGGCTTCGCATTAAATAACACGCTAACGCTCTCACTTCCTTAGATAATTAGACAATCAGACAATCAGACAATCTTAGTTAACGAGTCAATGAGTCCATTCTTTAAAATGAGCTATTTAATAGTGAGAGCATTGGCATCATCATGATGATGTCGGTTATTTTTTTTCGGACTCGCTACATTGCTGAGGGATGTATAAATCGATGAAAGGTGTCCTGACTTACGGTGGAATTCATGCCAATATGCCTAGTCCAGGCGCTGCTTCCCAATCTGCTTTCAAGGCATGGCTTACGCAACAAGTTTTTCCTGAGCTTTGTGACACCCGTAGGGACTCATCGTGTTTTAAATTGCTAGTGATTCCGCCAGATTATACACGCAAGGCGTCTATGAGTGGAATAATCTTACATTGGCTTTACGAATGGATGGTCAAAGCGTTTGCAAAGCCATCAAAACCTGCTAGCAAGCGGTTTGAGCTCCATGTCCTTCCTGCATTGGGGACTCATCATCCTATGACAGACCTAGAAATAGCCGACATGTTTGGTGGCATTCACAATGGAAAAGAGGTGACATTTCTAGAACATCACTATTTAACTAAAGTGAGACATTTGGGAACAATGGACTTGCCTGTGTTGGAAACATTGAGTGCGGGCTTAATTTCAGGCAGGGTTTCTATTGCGCTCAGTCAATATCTCCTAGACCCGTATGATAGGATCTTATCACTAGGACAGGTTCTTCCGCATGAAATTTTGGGCATGGCCAATTATACTAAGAACATTGTCATCGGACTGGGCGGGAAGGAGCTCATCGATAAAACGCATTTTCTAGCGGCTTTACTAGGCATGGAGAATTTAATCGCTAAGCGCGATAACGTCATTCGCACGTTTATAGACGCTGTTTATGAAGAATTTGTCGCTCCACGAACACAGGTACGATTTTTACATACCGTTCTAGCGCCTGCTTCAACCGTTGATCAGCTCCTAACCGCTCCAAAGCAAACGGAACAGACCTCTGCACAGCGAAAACAATCTAAGCCATCAAAGCCATCAAAGCCATCGAATCAATCAAAACAGCAGGCAGAACAGATACCACCCGAGCGTGAGAATCAACAGCCTCGACAACAACATAAGGGCAACCTGGAAGAACCATCGATTTTAGTAGGAACATCCTATGGTAGCGAACGCTCAGTCTTTGACTGGGCGGGTGCTTTATCAGAGCGTGTCAATATTACGCTCCTGCCATATCCACTAGACGAGGTATGGGGCGAATTTCCTAGTGCAGGCTACACTTCAACGTGGATCACCAATAAGGCTATATACAGACTCAGACTCATTATGCGGCAGGGCGGCAATCTTACTATTTTAGCACCCGGTGTCCGAAGATTTGGCGAGAATTCGCATTTCAATGCAATCATTGAGAAATATGGCTTTCGTCCTAAGGCAGAAATCATCCGTCTGATGGAAACCGACCTTGTTCTTCGTGAGGAATTATCTGTTGCCATTCACCTTATTTATGGGAGCAGTAACAATGATTTTACCATTACTTACGCCGTCGATCCTAGCCTCATGCCTTTGGAGAAAGTACGAAAAGTAGGGTATGAAGCCCTAGCCTTTGAGGATGCCATTTCTAGACGAGCGGAGCATTTTAGTACCCTGAGTCATCAGCTAAGCAAAACACTTAAAACACTTAGGGCTAGTGGAAACGATGGTGCTCAGGGCATTTCTAAGGATATTTCGGACAATCAACAGCCACAGCTGGGTAAAGGAGCGGATACTAGCATTTCTCCACATATTCTCTCGGTCTCAAATCCAGCACTGGGGTTCTGGTCTATCAAGCCATGATTTTCTTAAAACATCGTCCCTGATCGCAACAAAGAGGATACGTGTTTCATTGTTTAATGAAAAACTCGATCATTTATGCTACTTATAGGCTTGTTCTTCTATTATGGTTCTAGTTCTTTATTAATTTGTGGATTTTCTATATTTACCAGGTTTCTGGCGTTTCAATGCCATCTTTCAGCACGCGCATCCATCATTCCTACTAGTTTCAATGCTTTTTAATGGTATACTATGATAAAGATAGGCTGTTCCTTTGCGGCAAGCTTTCATACCACTGAGTGAACACTCACGATGCTGTAAGAATTTTGATAAAAATAGACCCATTCTTATCAAAATAGACGTTTCGATAGTAAGTAGTCTTTAGATTATTTTTTCCTAAAAACGCTAGCTACTCATGCAAAATTTACGAAATTCTTAAATATCATCATATTGATGATATACTACTAGTGCAGTGGACACCATTGTACCGTAACATTCATAACCACTTTTTCAATCAATAACATTCCCTGCTACAAGATTCGACACCATCGTACTATACATTTATAACCACTTTTTTACGATGACTAAAGTAGTGTAGTCGCTAAAGTAGTGTAGTCGTAGGGTCATGACAGTCATCTAAATATCCTGCCTTTGTTGTGTTCTGTCACGTATGGTTGGTTCATTGGGGACGACGACGATTATTGATGAAATTATTTGATTGTACACACCATAATGGATGGAGAAGTTCAACTTAGCTTAGAAAGTGTTTATGAAACGTATGAACTCACACTTGCGGCTATTGGAAGAGGCGAATTTAATCACGCGTATACGCTATTAAAAAAGCTACTACAGAAAAATCTAGATAACCCACAGCTCTTTGAAGTGATGAAATGTCTAAAATTTTGGAATCATCGCCTCGATCAATTGTTAGAATCTGACGTGGGTGTCACACGCGCACAATTACTAGAAGACCATTGGTCGCAATTCGAACATTTTGTAGAAAAATACACTATTCAAGCAGGCAGAGCACTTGAATACTTTAAACAAGGCGTTTTTCAAAAAATCATTGATAGTTACAATATAGCGCTAGAAAAATCTAATTACTCCAATGTTGATTATCTCTTAAATATTGCTACCCAATTTCGTGCCCTTGCCAACTACCCCAAAGCCCTCGAGACTCTCACGTACGCTCAAACCCTTTCTCCCCATGAAGCTAAGATTAAAATACTGCTTGCAGACACTCTTTATCTAAGTGGAGACACCGCCCATGCCCTTTCCTTATACAGACATCACTTTTTTACCATGCAGGCTTCATTGCGTAAAGAAATGCTTCATCCCTTTGAGCACGCAATCACTCTTTTTAAAGCACCGCTTATCTGGGAGGTTGTGCTAGCTATGCGTGCTGAAGGATTCTTTAATAGTGAATTAGCATCGTGGTTGCCTGTTTACGCTGTGCTGGAAGGCCTTTTTCCCCTTAAAATGCTCTGTCCATTCCATAAAACCGATGCCGTGATGTCGCTTTCTGAAGTGATCAAACGTGTATGGGAGCGTGAATTGGCTTTTCGCGAGAGCAAATGGACGTCTCATCTCTTAGAAGGCGAGCTTGTTTATTCATACCTCTATGTCTTAGATGAGATCAGTTTAACCTTGCTAGACTCAAAATCATTGTCTCCAGCTACAGCTAGTCATGGTGCATTTGATGATAAAATCAATAAAGAATGTCCCCCGAACCTTAATCCGAACCTTGACGCGAACCCTAAGACTATACGTAAAACTACACCTGAGACCACATTTAATACCACACCCCATCATACCGCACCCGAAGAACTATCCACTTCAGAAACCAGACCAGACCCTAAATTCACTAAGCCAACATCTGCTGATCCAACATCCTCTAAGCCAACCGCTCCAGTTCATAATCCATCCATTAATCCAGAAGACCCACCTATATCCTTAATGTTAGATGAGGTGCCCACGCTTCTTAGCAACCTTAAAGCATTGAGTCCCCAACTTTACGAGAGATTAGAATACCGGTATGCACACTTTACTTGAAACGCTTGAAACATCGCTCAGCGAAATAAAGCTCATACGAGGGCGATTGACAGATCTTCACGCCAAAGATCTCAACACTATTTACCAGCTCCTTCATGACATTGTGAAGGCTGACGTAAACGAAGAAGCGATCACTGTCCTTAAACAGACCCTCAATGAACATCGTGAGCTTCATATTATCAATTATTACCTGGCGCTAATCACGTACTTAAACAAAGAAAATGGCGATTCTTATTTATCTGTTTTTTATTCCTATTTAACTAAAATAGGTAAAGCAGGCCTTATCGAGACCATTTCTGAGCAAGTGCTCGACCATTACGATTCAATCTTTGTCTACACCAGTATGGCGCAGCAAGCAGAACGCGCTGATAACAAAGAAGCACTCATACCCATCCTTAAAAATCTCTTAGGCAAAAACCCAGACGATATTATTACTGCTAAAAAATTGGCTAAACTCTATATAGATGTCGATAGTGCCGAAGCCCATCATTATTACGATATCGCACTATCACGGAGCTTTGACAGTAGTGATTTTGGTGAAGCGGTGAGTATCTGGAAGCAGTTAGTCCAGACGGAACCTGAAAACATTGATTATCTGGTGAGCTGGGCTAAGAAACTCGCTCAGCACATTAGCTCAGAAAACACCTATGATCTCTTTTCCTCGCTCCTAAAGGCTCAAGAGAATAATCAAAGTGAAAGCAATCAAGCCATTATCAAAATCATCAAATCCGCCCTAGAAATGGAAGTAGTCCTGCGGTCACAATTTTTTCTGATTCTTCGTGCCTATAAAGAAGTCTATGCTGAACATCATTATCTCGATGATTTTCTAGTGTTATCGGGACTGCCCAAACTGATCAAAAGTAAAAAATCAGATAAATCGCCCGAATTTCTCCTCAACTATATCAATCGCTTTGAAAAAATTATTAGACTAGACCAAGGAAGTTTTGTCCACCACAAATCATTTGGACTAGGCATCATTAGTCAATTTAAGAAAATCACGACGCTTCCATCGGTAAAACCTGCCGAGCCTAAATTGATCTGTAATTTTGAGAAAAAACGTAACCATGAGATGTCTTTAGATATTGCTCTCAAATCGCTTGCACCGTGTTATGAAAAGCACATTGTAGCGTTAAAGTTATTCAAACCAGAGGAATTTACCAAGCTGCTAGGCACTGCGACGGCTGCTTTCACAAAAGAAGTCATGCTTACATTGGAAAAACCTGCGACGCAGAAAGATATCCATGACCTCCTTGTCCCCAGTATTTTCAATGAGGACGAATGGAATCGTAAGTGGAAAGAGATGAAAAAGGTCTTCTCCACTAGTCCAGACTTAGACTATACAGGTAAAATGTACGCTATTGCTGAAGAGGGCTTTGATTTCGATGCCCGCACCGTCCAATCGCTCAGACAAACCACTAAAGCCTCCGAAAAGGTTAAAATTATTGAATCGTACTTCGTCCATCAGCACAAAATCTCTAAAAACGTCGTCACCACTATCGTTGAAGAATTGGAAACCATTGTGTCTTCACAGCCTGCTCTTACATTATTTGCAGCGGTCTTCATGCGGTACATCGTTGAGCGTTATAAGATCACAATCCCCCAAGCGAAGCAAATTGTCTTTTCTAAGCACTACACACGAGAAGGATTTATCACTTCTTATAATTTCTCATCGTCACAACAGATTCGCAATCTGCTCCTAGAGACCTTAGCAGAGAGTCTCCCAGCAGCCACGTACCATACAGAGTTAGAAAAATTGATCACCGCTCAGGAGCTCCAGCACCGTGAATTGGTCTTTGAGCGTGTGGTGAAATTAAGTGACCGGGCGGTTTTTCAGAAGATCTGTCGTAAAATAAGCGATCAGTACTTAGACTATTCTGAATCCTATATTATTATGGTGCAGTACTTGATCGAAAAGAACTTTCCCGCAGGCTTTGAATCACAAGGAATCACCCTTTATAAAACGGTTAAACTGCTTAGCGAGCTCAATCGTCTTGTCTCTATTGAAAAGGATATTGTGCTGTCTAAACGATTATACACTATTGTCAATCGTATTTTATTTGAACAGGACGTCCTGCTTGACTATATAGAGGACGAGACTGATGAAAATAAAGCACTCATGGGCGATGAAATGACAAAACTTTCTCATAAAGAGCGCATCTTCAAAGAACTTGAGAAACAACCTTTTCATCACGAGACGCTTAAAGTGAAACTTCGTACGGTACGTGAAAAAGTTCGCCAACGCAACCTGAAGTAATCCTATCTACATTGCCGGGTGCTTTTTTCTAAAGAGACTCCTCGATGACGGCCCTCCCCCACGATGAAATCTTTTTAAAAGATATAGAACTCTACATTGTGATCGGTGTCCATTCTCATGAACGTGTCCGAAGGCAGAAAGTACGTGTCTCTATTACGCTCTACATTGATACGCGCATTCCTGCAAAATCAGATAATCTCCACGACACACTCAATTATGAAACCCTCAAAGACACCATTGAAACGATGAGTAAACTTAAGAAATTTCATCTCATTGAGGCTTTTGGTGAAGCGGTGGCTGAGCTCTGTTTTAAGGAAACGGCTAGCATTGCCGTTAAGATTGAGGTGGCTAAAGAATGGGTCCTGTCTCATACGCACTCTGTGGGTGTCATCTTACATAGAAAGCGCTCAGAATTTGTCTGAGCCTATCACAACTATTATCTAATATTCCTGAGCG
>JAULKO010259930.1:0-17147 GCA_032356045.1 Mediaster aequalis | reverse complement strand
AAACACAAATAAAAAAGGATTCTATCCTGCCGATCTTTGATGGCAGAAAACACACATTATGTTCGCTGTTTTAGTGCTTAACTGAATTTTGTTCCAAATGGTACATAAGGATTATAATTTGCACCATTTGATTTTTGATGAGAAGAATATTATTTTTTCCAAATAATAAGCCAGCCGGAGATACCTTGCAGACATGTAATCAAATTTAGTTAAAACTTTTTACTCACACCCTATTGTATTTTGATGTCATTTTCTTCCATGGCTCCTTTACCGCCACGACTAGGCAAAGGTTGAACATTTAATGAGGGGTTGTCGTGTCTTCAGGTTGGGGGTACAAGTGACGGATCCAGGGTAAATCTCAGTGGTTAAAGTCGCCGTGCTCCTCCCTTCTTGACAATTATTTTGACCTGCTTCAATTCATTTCACTTTGAAACAGATTTTCCTCGGATTGAATTAACATAATGGGATATACATTTTGGACTGAGCAACAATTAAGACTTCTGTATTTTCAATATGTCAATAGTCATGCTATTTCCTGGCGTGTGGGGGCGCTGTTTCTTTGATACCCTTTAGACACTCGGTATGTAGCATATGCATGCAGTGTATACAAATAATTCAAAGTCTGGCCCTCTGTAGCAGTTATTATTATAAATTATTATTATAAATGGTTTATTTCATTACAAACATCTCGCAGCCAAGAGCTGATTTGCGTGTATTATATATATATATTTCATATTAAACAAATACAATAAAAGTGCAAAAACGACAAACAACAACATAACACAAAACACGTTCATTTTAAAATACACATTTTCACCTTCACCCTTACAAAGATATACAGGGCACAAAACGGTTGCTTTTGATAAAAAAATTAAAATCTTCGGGTTGATAAAAGAGAACCTGGACTAAAACCCCCAATCTGCCCACAGATGCTATATTGAAACACATGAGGAATTTTAATAAAAATGTAAATTTATAGTTAAAAAGAACGTGTTAGGATTAAAGGAAATTTAACCATAAAATTAAGAACAGTTATATCATACAAAAACCATCAAAAACCCTATAAAATTGCACATCAAAAATAAAAGAAAAGTCACAGTACAAACAAGCGAAGATTGCATATTAAAAATCACATACATGTTTGTAGTACACACAGTTTGTCTATAACGACCCGTTGTTTGCCAACTTTTGCCACAGCGCATTAGTCAATTTCAGTTGCTTGTCAATTTCTATTCCTAAGTGCATGTGCTTTGTTTCAATTTTTTCACGTTTGACAAAAAAATGGGGGATAGTTTTTTTCTGAAATCACCATTTCTTTGTTTTCGTGATTTCTAAGTATTTCTCATGACGTGTCACTTCATATAATAACCATTCATTGAACCTTCATCTTGGTCTAACAATCCAACTAAGGCAGTGTCATCTGCATATTTAACAATTGTATATGATGGTCCAAAGATTTACATTTGTAAAAGGTGTATAAAGCCCTGAAAAAAACTGTGTTTCTGGAGATCCAGAGCTGGCAAGATGGTGGGATTCAATCTAACCTGCTGTCCACTGTTTGACCCCTCCCCCATAACAAAATCTTTAATCCAACAAGTCTTGGATTAACGCTCAAATTTCATAGTTTCCGGGTCATTGAATGTTGTATTAAAAAAAGTATCTGTGCAAACGCTCCTTCTTTCTCCAAGAGCTCATCTTAGCATTGCGTAAAAACTTACTAAATTTTCCAACCGTTGAATCAGGCGCAGGGGCTAGAATGGGAGTCTTTTATAGGCAACGAAATTTAACCGAAATATGTGGAATGTCTACGATAGTATTGGAGATTTGCCGAAAATTCTACGAGCATTTCTGTCTGAAGGTAGGAGTCTTTGCAACGTTGGTGGCGCCATTTCACTGCTGCTTGCTAACTGCCTGAAGTAACTCTTAGGCCGACTGGCGGGTCATGCCAGTTTGTGCCTTCATTGATTGTGATTATTGTGAATTTGTTTCAGAAATTTCAGATGATTTAGTGGGCGAAAAACTCATGAATTTAACAAAAAGGTATTTCAAGCAAAAACTGAACATATGACGACGCGATACCTATTTGTACAAGGTGACAAATAATTGTGATTGGAGGTTTAGTTCGTCAATTGCGAAGCAGTACATGTATAGTCTACATTTTGTACTCTTGGTGGCGCACTATTGTGAATCGCCCCTATTGTGATTGGAGGTGTAGTTCGTCAAATGCCAAGCTAGTCTGCATTTTGTACATGAGGGTGTATTGTAAAGGTTAAGCGTTGTACCGTAGATGGCAGCTAGCATGCATTCATAGCAGCTACACGCTGCAGGATATGTGCTGAGTTTTCCGACTTAGGAACTACAATCACAGACAGTTTAATCAAAACACAATTTTAATGTTGTTTCTTTTGTATTGAAGGTCATCAGTTTTTCTGTCACATGTGTGAGGGTCAATTCATAAATGAGTAGCAAAAACTTGGTTTCAAACATGGCGCCGATCAGTAGGCCTAAATGTCTATCAGTAATCGTCTGAATTGATAATTTGTGTAAAACAAATTGAATTGAATGAACGGAATTATTCCATCTTTCACGTTAAAAAAAAACATGACTTCAACATGTGCGACTGATGCGATAAACTTGGGCCTACCACAAAAAAAATATGCAAACAAGTTTTGGTATGAGCTATTCAAATACTAGACTTTGTTCATCAAACAAATAACCACGGCGATACAAATCGCGCAAACTTACGTACCTAAAGATAAATCATAAGTGTTTACAACTTGATCGATGACCATGTCCCATGCAGAAAAACAAAATGTTTCTCCAAATTCATGAGCGTTTTGTGTGCCCACTGTGCTCAGTTGTTGACTACGATAGAAATTATTTCTTGGAAATGATCACCATAATTGTCCAAACAACAAACAAAATTCAGTTGCTAGATTTTGGTTGCTGGGGAACAATGGCGTAGATTCGAGTCTACAAGTGGGAGAGGGATGATGAAATTCCCGAACCTACCGATCGTGGAAATTTCGATAAGCGGAGGGGGGAAGGGGGGGATTTGACATTTCCTGACACTGGCGGGCGCTGTTTATTACACGTTGGATATAATTATCGTACACACACGTACATACATATCCGCATTTACCTCTCTTTCCGACAATTCTACTGGAAATGTTACGTGAAATTTGCATTTCCGTATTGGCTCCTGGCCTCTTTTAATATTCCTTTTTTTCGCCTCTCTTTTTTTAAACACAAATATCTGGGGGATAATCCTATGACCCATCCCCCTGGTCAAAAATGGGGGGGGGGGGGTATATCGCCCCGCCCCCCATCCCCCGGAATCTACGCCCTTGCTGGGGAATCACGTGACTAAGACTAGTCTCTGCACATTTGGCAGCAAAAACCAAGGTGCTACTCACTTTTAGAAATTAGGCTAGTAGGGACTTTATTTTCTTTGCTAGGTTGCTGTCTTCCGCAAACGACCAAACTTCTGCACATGATGAACCGTTGACATAGGTATATGCTGACATGAGTTTTGTCGCGGACAATTTTGCACGAGCGTATGTCATCATAAAAAAAGTTCCTGGAATTGATAGTGGAGCCCCGCTCGATTGCCAAGTTGCAGGTAAGATGCATAAACAGTACTTCATATTCAATACCAGGCCTATACACGCAGGGGAGGGGCGGAGAAATGTATGCAAAACCAAAGGTAACGTTTCCAATAGAAAGCGACTGATGAAAAACGATGGTTAAAAATGAACGTATTAGCCTTAACCTTTGTACTTCTCTTCATGGAACTACCCGTTTAATTTAAAAGCCATAAACAGATCCAGCTGTCGTCAAAATTGTAAATCCAAATCCTTAACAGCTTGGAACTTTTGGATTCTTCATTTATCAAAACAAACATCCAGTTCATCCTGACAAGTCAAATATTGTCGACACTAATTGCAAGTGTATTATAAATATGCACAATATACCCTTCCATCATGTTCTTTATTTGTTTGACTTTAGAAGAACTTAGTCTGCTCAGATAAGAACTTGTCCCGCTTACAGCATGCAAAACTGGACAGTGCTGGCGGTCAAACTGGTCAGTGTTTGGTATCAAGACATCCACACACAAAAATCGTGAAGTGCGAGATTTGCTAGCACTATTAACACGTTCGCTAACAACCACGAACTTTTCACAAATCACGTTTATGTAGGAAATACCTGCTCTTTGTTTTCATATTATCCTTGAAACCAGTACAAGTTGAAAATAAAAGCAATTAATTACACCTTAAAATGTTGACAAAAATCGCGAGAAACTTCATTTTAAGCAGCTATGAAAATCTGTAGTTGTTTGCAAACGTGTTCCTTGCACCGAGCTCATGAGCTTGCCTCTTGTCTTCAAGATAGGAAACTAACAAAAACAGATGTAAGTGACATACAAAAAACCATTTTGTCTCTTTTTGACGCCAACATTCAAGCGGATTTAATTGATTTTGTTGTTGACATTCCTAATTTTCGGTATGAGCCACTCTAATTTTAGACTTTGTTCAAAGCATTCATTGTGGAATGACATCGCGTGAACTTCAAAGTTAATATGCAACCTCAAGTGTTGACACTTGATTGATAATCGCTGTACATACGACAACAGTGTGTATCTATTTCCCAACGTTGTATAAACTTATTTCGGCACATTTCCAAGAGAGTCTAATGACAGCGTGTTTTATCAGTAATGGTTTGTTAGCAGGCTTGACGCAATACAAATACATAATAATGCTCTCAGTTCGTCGATTGAAGCTTATAATTTTTTTTCTGAGATGCCAACACGGTTGGACGTTCTAAATGATTGGGTACGTTCGAGTAATATAATCCATTCCGGGTGCGTTCATTTGCTATCTGTGTGATTGACCATGGTTAGTACAAATTTTGAGAACCCTGATGACCTTCATTGGACAAAACATGGCATCCGTACACATATGATCCTATATATAAAAACATACAATGCACATTGTACCAAAACAAATCAAACATGGATCCTATTTGGAAACTATGCAAGTCACGTGTTGCTGTTACTAGGAAAATCTTGACTGTAAACTAAGATTGTCACCAGATGTACAATGAACTCAAAAAAAGACAAGCCACTCGATGTCTGATATGCAAGTCCTTAGATACCCCCTGTCAAACATAACATTATAGCTCCGTGTCCGACAATCACACAGTTTTATGCCAAATGTTATTTCAATTCTTGTTAAGTTATTACTTATCGTGGAGAATATTTGGGCCCATGGTAGCATTTCGGATTTAAATCAACAACACAAGCACCAACTCTGACCTCAGGTTAGCGCAAGCAGAGAAAAGTGCATTTATACAGAGTGGCGCATTGCAATAACAAAGTTATGGCGTAAATAAACACGTGAATTTACACGCGAACGTAAGAAATTTCAAAACAAATATCTTGAGATATATTTCACCATCATTACTGACATAGTTTACATATGTTCTTGCTAAAAACATGATGTATAAAAACTTGAATTAACGACGAAGTACATTATCTGAGTTCAAGGTAAATATAATTATTTTTGATATTACTATGCATGCCAGTAGGCCCCTATATATTTACATATCACCCCAGGCAGTATAAACATTCGTGCACCAACTGTACCTCAATGAACATGTTATTGTTAACCTTCACACAACACATTTTGGAAAGCATAACACTACTATACATAGAATTGCATCGACTCCCAAACGGCCGACTTGAACAGAGACTTGCCCAAGTCCTCCCTGTTTTTTTTTTTTATTATTTCAAATGAACCTCAGATACGAATTCTTCTTCTTACACTTTCAATTGAGAAATGTGATTTTGAATTTGGGGTTGTGGGGTCGTCCTATAACTTATGTTACACAATCACAATTCAAATTATCAAACAAACCACAATTGAAATTAGATTGTCGTTGCCATCTATGCTGCCTGTTAATATTCGATCGACCAGAAAGTATGCTGGGCTTCATAAGAAAGTGCATTTTGATTTCATGACGTATTCTGGTTTCGACTTGTAACATTTTCTGGAAACGATGCAGTCTACTTCATATATGTTTTCTGTAGAGTTGGACAAAACAAACGGTCAAAAAATCAGCAAGACCAGGCAGGCCCAACGTTTCATCATAGATGTAAGAAATAATTTCCCCCCTACATACCTGTGCTTAATTCAAAATATTTTCCCCCAAAGGTGTTCTTCCCGGGGCCAATTTCATAGAGCTACTTAAGTACAAAATTGTGCTAAGCACAGAAAATATTTGCTTAGCAAAACTGGGTTACCAGCCAAAATGCCACGTGATGTGGATTGCTTGTGACTGGTTCTCAGCAAATATTTGCTTAGCATGTAAATTTGCTAAGCAATATTTTCTGTTATGCAGCTCTATGAAATTGGGCCCTGGTGTGTTAGCACATTGGACGCAGCGATTTCCGATTTGTTTTTGTAAGATTTTAAGACAAAACCCAAATGATAAATAATGTGGCCAGCTATGATGTGCTTATGATGATTTGAAAACAAACTATTGGATGTATTTTTTTTCAGAAGGGCCAGCTACTATTGTGATTCAAGACAATTTCGCGAGTTCCTTAAGTCGTTATTGATAACTGTAACAGGTCTCCTATCTCCGGAAATCTTGTCGAATATAGCAATAAATTAATCTTAGTTTGTAAACAACTGATGACGTTTTTTGAGGATTGGCAAAAAGCAATCTGTTATGACCAGAAATAGGGCCTGCTGTTTTGTCTTTTTTTTTCTTATTAGAAAGTACTTCAAATACTTCAAAAGCTACTGAGACAAGAATACTAATCCAGGTGATATTTGATGGTGGGAAACACACCTTATGATAGTTGTTTTTACTTCATATAACTATCGGAAATGTTGCTAGAATGTTTACCACCATTAATTTGTAAGTAATTACTAATTTTTCATAAGTTACAGCTTAGATTCTTGGTGTGGCTGGCCCACTTAATAAATCCCTCCGAAGCACGCGGTCCATAGAATTACGCGGTTACATAAAGGCACTGTTTGAACAGTGTCTCCCCCAAAAAAGTCATGCCACTTCGTGTGTGCGCATAATCCTTTACTTATACATGCTTACAGGGGCCAATTTTATAGCGCTGCTCAGCACAAAAATTTGCTTAGCACAAAAATTCTTCCTTGAGAAAAACAGGATTACCAACCAAATTTGAATGTGTGTGTATATTGCTTGTGACTGGTATTCGGCTGTTGTTAGCTTAGCATGAAAATCACATGGACTTTTGGCTGGTAACCTGCTTTTACTGAGCAAGACATGTTTGTGCTAAGCACATTTTTCTACTTAGCAACCCTATGAAATTGGGCCCAGGTCCCTTAGACACCCACAGACATTGACAAAAATTCCAGCCCCAAACACTGACACCAAAGCAGTGCCAGACAGATCAGCTTTCCCTGGCATATCCAGGATTTCGGGCCGGGGGGGGGGGCAACATTTACGGCCAGGAACTTCCGGGCAATTTGGAAGTGCGGCGTCTTATTAAAGTTTGTCTGACTGGGCTGAGCCCGGTGATCTGCAATAAAGTAGGGAGTTTTAAAGAAAAGAAGCAATACGATTTTAAAAATTTCTATAGTATTGCAAATTGATATCTATCGATATGGGTACAAAGACACCAATACTTCACATACAAAGGGTGGTTTTGAAGTCGCCAGACATGCAAGCTCTGTTTCAAAAGTAATTACAGGGAATTTAAAAAGCAGTATACACGTCCCTTATCGGTTATTTTGGGATAAAGGCGCAGATATTTACCCAAACGCAAATGGTGACGAGTCGTGGTTGACTTTGTTCACAGGGCATTATTTCCAGGTCAATATCGGCTCACATGATTTTAAGTTGTTTACAAAAAAGATAATCACCATAATATGGTGACTAACTGTACACTAGCTTACCAATTAGGTGCGCTATTGCTTGGGCTAATCAGCCCATATGTCCTTTAGAAGATGTACTTTGATTGGTCAGGGCTTGTAGGTAATTTAAATAAGTGATGGTTTAACTGTGTTCGAGGGGGTGTTTTCAAAATTACATAGGTTCACATGATTTTTTAAGTTGCTGCCAATGCTATTGCTTTGACCAATCTGCTCATATGAATTTTACAAGCTGTACTGTAATTGGTCAGGGTATCTAGGTAATTTAAATACAATGTAAAGACCTCTCTACATTCACCAGGTAAAGGCACAGACTTCATCGAGTATCGTTTTACTCAACAAGTAAGTGTCTATTTCTCCCAGTTTATTGACTGCAGATTATGAGAGAATGTGATGAACAGTAATTATTTCGATAATTCCGAATGCCTGTTGAA
The DNA here is from genome assembly GCA_032356045.1 of Mediaster aequalis. Classification (NCBI taxonomy): domain Eukaryota; kingdom Metazoa; phylum Echinodermata; class Asteroidea; order Valvatida; family Goniasteridae; genus Mediaster; species Mediaster aequalis. The sequence goes on along the minus strand of JAULKO010259930.1, from coordinate 8,797 downwards.
TTATGTTATGAAAGCTGGCTCATTTGCATTTATCATTATATGTGTGCGTGCTGAGTAGGCAGCAATTCAGCATATTCGCAAACTTGCTTCTAAGAAGACAATTGCTTCATTTGCTTCCCATATTTCCATCATCAACAGACAACCAAACGTTTCGGCCGTGCTGACGTCGGCTTTGTCAAGGACTGCGTTAAGAGCCGTGCTCGACCAACAAGTTAAACGTAAGATGCAAAGCTTTTAGTAACTGCCTGATTTTCAACAGCTATTTGAAACTCAAATAAATGTGAGCTTCGGTTGTTGTTTTTTCATTCTGTGTTTTATTGGTTTTCAATTATCTGGACAAAGATTACATATTAGAGAAAAGATACAAAATTGCTCATCAAAGAAATCAAGAAAAAAACAACAAAACAACCACACACACAAGTACCAGCAGCAGAATCAAATCTAGGACAACAGATGTCAACCACAGATAATAAGTATTAACATAATGATGTACAAACTTGCACATGTACAAAGAAATTTAAAAAGAACATCTAAAATGTGAATTTCCATTTTGTAAAGTGGGAACCCAGGCTTTGTCTTTTTATATCGATTCTATATTCCACATCATGTTGATTTCTCAAGAATAATTTTAGACTAATGAAGGATGAGCTCTGACCTTGGAATTTGCATTTATAAAAATAGAACTTTGTACAAAGTAATACATAGGTTAAGAATTGATTATGAGGAACACCGAACATGATTTCAAAATTACCAATCTGAAAGTTGTCTTTTAGCTTCGAGTTAATAAGGCAAAGGAGATCTGATAGAATGGGTTTAACATACTCATAATCACAAAAGATATGAACAGAGGTTTCAGGAAATTGTCAACAGAATGAACATTTTGGGGAATCTTTTCTCCCAATCTTGAACAAAAAGTTAATATAAGCAATGGCACCATGGAACACTTTGGTATAAAAAGACCTCAACCGGGTTTCAATAGAGCATTTAAAATGGCGAGTGTGAATAATCTCTAAATCATCATCATCGGAATTTGTGTAAAACACCACCCAAAAGGCTTTTGACTTTTCAGGAGTGGATTTATCGATCGTGATATTATAAGTGTATTTGGGAGCCTTCTTAGACAAAACAAGGTTATTTTTCAAAATATCAGTAACGTCTTCACCCCGAATGTGTTTATCATGAAGTCATTCCTGAGGAACAGAACCCAAAAGAGAGTCATACTTTTTTCTATCCTTGTAAAAAATATCATATTCAATTACAAGTTCCTCAAAAAGTAAATTATTAGGTCTGGGCTCATTTAACAAATCTTTTACTGTAACAATACCTTTATCATACCATTTTTGGAAGAAAAAAAAAAGATTTAGATCTAGTACGAATATGTTTGTTTAACCAAAGAAGCTCACAGAAAGAAAAATCATCCAACTCAAAACCCATATCTTTGATAGCTTTTTCTTTAAAGAAGTGCCAAGACCTTATAGAGTCAGCAATCTGAGTATTTTAGCTTCGTTTTCCTACGTTCATACTTAAGTTAATTTAAAAACATAATTCTGTATACAATCTAATTCATATGGCATTTATCGGCACGCTTTCAAGAGGGGTGTCGGGGTTCATTCGTCTAGCCCCCAAATGTTGAATCTTTTTTGGTGTTATTAAACTTCCGTTTAATCAGAGGAATTTTATCCAAATATTTCAGAATTTTTGCCAACACAATTCACTGGTTTCCAAAACGTTTTTGCGAACATTTCTGAAATTCAGGTCCTCTAAAACTGGTTAGTAACATAAGCACATTACCTGTCGAGATTATTGACCTCCTGACTCTATAAAGTAGGGGCTATATAATGTGCCTGCTTCTTTATTTGAATAGTAAAGAAGAACAATACACATTGTTCTTTTCCGAATGACACATAGCTTTGTTTCCTTTCATCATATGCCTGTCCAAGTTGGTACAAAGCACTTTTGCTGACATTTTTGCAAAACAGTTGCTTCTTGGCGAAGTTTCTTGAAATAAACTGCCTCATTTCTAGAAAAAAAGTAACTTCCCGTTATTGCATCCCTAGCATGAAATATACAGCAAGTGGAGTAAAGCCACAGCTCAGCTCATAGCTGCATTTACTTTTATGGAAAATACACAACAAATAACTAATGTGTTCCTCCACGTGAGGGAGCATAATTTTGGGAAGTTCGGAAATGATTAGTGCCCTGTCAAAAATTCTCTATATTTACAGTAGATTTTGTTAAATTGGCATTACAGAATCTAACAGTATATATTCACCGGGATTCTGCTCTGTGTGTATGGCAAATGTACATAACAGTAGATTATACTGTAAGTTTAGAGTGAAAATTGTAAATACAACAACCCAGAAATGTAATAGTTCTGTATATGTATAGAAACCTGTGAAAACAGTAGAATATACTTTAAAGTAGACTTTTTCAACAGAACCACTGTTAATGTACATATTTTTAATCAAAGGAAATTTGACACATTAGCAAGTGCTTTATGTGGTTCCCAGTTCTCCGTCATCAACAGACGACCAAGCACCGACCGGGTTGACGTAGGCTACGTTAATGAAATCCCTGCTCGACTGCGAAATTAAAGGTAAGATGCATTAACCTTCTGATAGCTTTTTGATCCTACTCGGGAGGTCGGGTTGCCGCAGTTTTACTTTTCTCGCCTGCCACCTCTGCCTGGTTCAAATCAAATCGGTCCGGTTCGAGTCCTAGCATTTTCATCTTACGTTCTCATTCAGGACAGATACGAAGAACTCTAAGGCTTAGACGGCTAGCCTTTTTATACCTTACGTTCTCATTCTTAACAGAAACAAAAGACATAAGACGCAGACGGTCAACCTTTCTTATCTAGGTTATGAGTCAGAGAAGCCACAAATTATGGAAAATCGCCTAAAGATATTGCACTTCGTTACAAGTTTTGTTTCAAAACTTTATAAGGTTACAAAAATGACTAAGATAATTATAACATGTTAATGAAGTACGTGCATGGTAAAGATAAAATAGAAGTTTAGCAATCTTGAGTAAATCATAAATCTTGAGTAAATCATAAAAGTCAACCATGTTTTGTTTTTTTGTTTTTTCGAACCTGAATCCATTTCCATGACATCTGGGGCCACTGCATATCTCATTACTGCATGTTAGGTGCATTTTCAATAGAGCCAAAACCAGAATAAAATTCGTTTTCTCATGGTTTTACTCGATGCATAACAAAACACATTTTGACGATGTTGGAAACAATTTCAATTTCAATGAACATGTTGAACATAAATCTGTTCTCACTAATCTTCCATACAATTCATAAATCAACTGGAAAGATTGTGCCCTGAATTTTGGAGGAAGGATAAAATAAAAATGGTTGACTTTTTGTCAGAAATTGGACCGTTGCTGTGTGGTTGGCTCAGTCTTATTTGTCCCGTCGTACCAACGTTGACGTTAGCATGGCCCAGTTTGTTGCCGACGGAGGAATATTCCCAATCCCGCGTCCTTTGTGTATCATACATCATGTATATGGCTCCAGTTTTAATCGATAATGAAAATAGAATGCCATGCAGACATTACAACTTAACATTCTCATCATCAGGCTGTCACTTAATCATGTCAAAATGTCATCACTTTGTTGAAAAGTTGAGTCGAGTAGTCAGTGTAGTTTGCACGTAAAGTTCCAAGAGTGTCAGGCGACATTTTGATCAAAACTACATTAGTACGTCACTAGTCATGGAGACGAATTTTGGCACTCCATTCAGCAACAAATTTAAAATGGAAAAGTATTCGAAAATGACTTGGAATAATTTTAAAATGTTCCCCTATTTCTTTTTACTAGTTTCACAATTAATTCGTTTATTTATGTTTCATTACATTGGGTCGTATGAATAATATTTGCTTTTACTACAATTGTATAAGCATTTGCTTGCATCTATATGAATAAAAATGAAGCAAATGCTTTTACTGTAAAGCATTTGCTACATGTAAATGCTGAAAGTATTTACTTTTTACTTTTAAGCTTTTGTTAGACTTTGAGCGTTTGCTTTATTTCGTATGAATAAAAGGGAGTGAATGCTTCAGATTTTAATTAGTTACATTTTACAGCTTTTTTCTGGGTAGGGGTAGGGTAGGGGCTACCTTGAAAAGGAAGTACTTCTGTGCAAAAATAGCTGCTTCATAGAAGTGGTTCGCCGGGAAAAGGCAAATGCGCGTAGAGGAGAGAGTGTCACAAAACCTAATTTGGGATCGATCAAAGCCCTGTATCCACTACGGTTATGTGCGTTCTCAACCAAATGATGGAAAAGGCAGGCCTGTATATCAAGTTTTCAACAAAATTCTACTTCATGTGTGAGAATTAAACGCATATTTTCTGCTTTTTAAATGAAGGAAACGAAAATCTGACATATAAAATGAGAAATAAATGCAATACATGTATTTTGTTCATTTTACTTTTTTAAATTACGCGTAACTATAGAGTTCAGATTTACTTTGTAAGATTTTTTCTATGCTTTCAATAAAAGTCAGACAAGCTGATTTACTGCCAAGGGCGTAGATTCGAGTCTGGAAGCCTAGGGGGTGATGACGAAATTCCCAAAACCAGCCGACCCCGGGGGTCAGATATTTTATAACATTAGCGGCGCTGTTTATTACACGTTGTATAGCAATAATTGTCATTGTCAACGCGTACATACCAGAGTTTTAACACTCTTCGACAATTCTACTTGGAGTTTTACGTTTCCTTATTGGCTTCTGGCGTTTTCTTCTAATTTTACTCTTTTCCGTCTTCTTCTTTTTTTCAAAAATCGGTGGGGGATGGTCATATGGCCCACCCCCCTAGTCAAAAAGGGGATATTCCCCATCCACCGCCCCCCCCCCAATCTAAGCACCGAATCACTGCTGATATGCAGGTCCGCCCTGATGGTCTCGCCTGTACATTGCATGTTATTCTGTACGTGTATATTGGTTGTTGTGGGGTAGTCGTCTACAGGTTTAACAAAAAAATACAATGGTACCCCACAAGTTGGTCTTTGTTGGAGTTTGGAGTGGTACCCCACAAGGTAAATTCTAAAGAGTAAGAAGGGAAGAACAAAAGAGGAAAAGAAAAGAAGTACCCCACAAGTCGGTGTGTGTGTGTGAACGTGTTCGTCCTTTACAACTGCGGACGTTTAACAATGGGAACAATATCGTCCGCGATTCCCGATCGACGTCCGCGGTTCAAAACGTGTACAAAACCAATGAGGGTGCTTCAAAAAAAGTTTAGGTACAAACAATAGAGGGAACAAAAGGACGTCCGCGATGGGAGGTCAACACACGTTTGTGTGTGTGCGTATGTGTGTGGCTGTTCGTACACACAAAGGAGGCACTATTGTTAAAACCCACTGGGCAGTCAGTCCAGCAGTTTGAAGCATTTACTACCATGCTGTTTAGCGAATGCTTCACAGTAAAAGAAAACATGTATTCATACGGATTCAAGCATTTGCTTTTCCTTAACAACTCGCAGGGGCATTAAACGAAGGTTAATACACGGCAGGTGACGGGCTCTCGACCAATATAAATAGTGAAACTGTCCCAGACGTTTATGAATTGTATTTCAAGTTGCTTCCCAGATCTCCATTATCAACAGAGGACCAAGCACATCGGCCGTGCTGACAAAGGCTATGTCAATGAGAACCCAAACCCGATCGCCAAATTAAAGCGTATCTTGCATAAACCTAAAACTCATTTTAATCGACTCAGCCTGACTCGACCAAACTTCGTGACTCGACTCTACCTTGTGGAGTATTGAGTAAGTGGGTCGAGTCCCAATTTCTAGTCACTTGTTACAACACTGCGCCAGATGCTGAAGAAAAATCGTCAATCAAAACAGCGCCATTAGCTACCTAGCATAGACTAGGGAGCGGTGTAGGCCCACTTCCTCTATGGTCTGTCTATGACGTCAGATGTAATTGATTTGAACGAATAATGTTGTTCAAACAATTTGAACTCTGATCATAGTTTATTTAGTGTAAATGACAGCAAACGCGATTCCAAAAATAAAATCACTGGGAATTACCTATTTTTAACTGAATTTGTTTGTTTTGAAAACAAGCGAAGTATTGCTAGTCATTTTCAAACAGTTTTCAGCAGACGCCTTCTACCTATGGCCATTCACACTGTGTGTATTCAGATTCAATCGTGGGCTGTGAGTCGTCTTTGTATTTATATCACACTTGTACCGGGAAAATAACACTTGTGCTATTGAGTAGCTCCATTTTCATGACCAGCATAAATCCCATTGTAAGTTAACCAACGTTACCGAATTACACGAGCAACATTATGTTAAGAATCATAAGGGAATGATCTATGTCTTATATTTGGGGGCAAATTGGGGGCTATATTGAAGGTAATTGATTTTTCAGTAAACAAATTTACTGAAATTTTTACTGAAACGTTGGCGCATGTGCTCATATCTTTAAAAAGGCAAACTTGAAAATTCGTAGTTGTTTGCAAACGTGTCCTGCTTTAAAGCCATCACAAGCATCAGATGTTCGGACATTTTTATACAGACAATGCAAAAGTAAAATGAATCGCTTTTGTTTTGTTCCACTTGCAGAAACCAAAGGCAGTACACTGAGATGGCACCTCTCGGCAGTCAAATTCTCAGTGCTGGGATACAAACTGCGACCCTAACCTTTCACCATTGGATGGGTATCGGTGTTACCATCGCATTGCTTTTTGTTCTCGTAGCTCTGTGTAAGTGAACACTTTGAATTTGTACATTAACTTATTCCAATTTTGAAAAAAAAACCAGTTAAGATGCCAACTTTGTAGATTCTATTTTCCATTCAGATAATTCATGAAACGAATGAAAAGAAAAGACGCCATTTAGAACGGTTATCACTAGTATGCACCTAGCATCATAGTCGGACGTTCTTATTAGGGATAAGAGCAACCTTCACTTCAATAACAACCGCCCCTTTAACACAAGGATATCCCATTACGAAGAAAGACCTTACATAATACAATGTTCTGGGTGATATTTGTTTATTTTAGTCATTTTTCGTAACGAAACGAAGGATTCCTTGAAAGCCCTTAGAAACCAGTGGGAGGAAGATTATAAAATGTTATTAGCAGCATGCTCGTACATCATGAAAGGGGATGGTGAGGATATACACTGTTTTGTAAGGGGATGGCCAAAAAGATCATCTTCCAGAAATTTCAGTACCGTGAACAATCATTAACTGTACTTCATTATGCAATTAATCCTTACTTTCTTCGCTCTGCGCCCATGTTGACAGCTGCATAATATGTACATAATGTTATGCGGTTTTTTGAACAGCGTCCCCAAGTTCCTGATAATCCTACCCCCAGTAAACAGTAATGGGACAAAGCCAAGCCTGCAACCTTAATTAAATGCAAAAACGTTTCAAACAATAATGTTAGTAGCAGACAGTTTAATTCAAACCATTTCCAGTCCCAATAGAACAAAACAATTAATGCAGAAAGCTGTCATATCTGGGCCCAGGCTGCTACTAACATTATTGTTTGAAACGTTTTTGCATTTAATTAAGGTTGCAGGCTTGGCTCTGTCCCCTTACCTATCCATGTATCCATGTTCACAGTTAGATCCCACCAAGAATTTACAGAATGTCTGTTGATTTTAAATATAAATTCTGAGATCTCCGAATAAATCCCTGTTCAAATCACGCACGATGTAAGCAGGGCTAAGAAACGTACACCGGCATCCATTATAAAGAAGTAATGGCAATTATTTGTTTTTCTCTTCGTTCAGTGGGATTTTGCACGTCAAAATGTACATCTCAATCAATCGAAGGTGAGAATGAATACATTTGAAATGTTTAATTCAAACCATTTTCAGTCCCAATAGAACAAAACAATTAATGCAGAAAGCTGTCATATCTGGGCCCAGGCTGCTTTCAGCTCGTCCCAAATTCACATACATGACCTCATCTGTCAACACGTATGTTCCACTCAATTCCATCATGCACAATTTAGTCTGCGGTCACCCCGCGCGCGCGGGCACCAGTTGCACATGATCCACGGTACCTTGACAATGACGAAATACTTTTGTAAACAACCATCCTCAGTACCCTCCTGTACTGTGTACGAAATTCAAAGGTTCAAACCTCAAAACAAGATTTGTTAGCAGGTTTGGCGTCCCTGTCATATCATGACGTAAAGAAACGATGATCACTTAATCCAAAAGGACTCAATTGTAAAGGAAATCCGTTGCTAAGGCGTGTGAAATCCGAACATTTCGGGGGACAAATTGTTCATTTTCTAGCCCAAATTTCTCAGTTTGTGAAGTTTTCACAGTTATTTTATATATATAAAAACGCAGCATGCCGTTTGCATTTCCATATTTTTGAAGACTTGTGTTGGTAGAAATAGCCATTCTTTAGCCTGACTGCCCCTGATTCTCCGTACAAAGACTGTATACGCGGACTAGAGACAGTCGGGCTAGATAGCAGTCTTATCCGCGCGGGCCCGCTCAACGCCGTACGCATCGTCATGACACGGTACATGCCGTAACATGACGCTAGGGCATATTTATCAGTTTCAAAATGTTAATTCTACTCCTTTTCATGCATAATTTCACGATTTACCTATTCTTGCACGAATTAAGTGGTTTTATTTGGGAGTTTTAATGCATGAAAATGAAAGCAAATTGAGACGTTTTTAAGCAATAGCAATCAAAACGAAGAATCCTTATGTGGGGATGGGCTGGGATGGTGAGGGTGGGTAGTGAATGAATGTCACACCGACACCTGGGTTCGAGTCACTCCACAATTTTATTTCTGTAAAT
>JAULKO010251152.1:0-17277 GCA_032356045.1 Mediaster aequalis | reverse complement strand
GATGTAACGATATAGTCATGATAAATCTCCTTTGCTTTTTATTGACTTGACACAGGATGCGTCGTTTCCAGTCGCCCCACGGGTTTTTTTCACCGCCGCATCCTGTGCAATATTCTCACCGATAACCCGCTCGACGAAATCTTTCATTACTGCTCGGCGGCGAACAACGGAAAACGCTTTTCGTCACTATGATCATCAGGTACTATACATCTAGGCGAGAACATTGCATAAGCAAATTTTTCACTCCGTAGTGGCGTTGAAAGTGGTCTTAATCGGTCATTGATGCGGGTAAATTCCTTCATTTCGTGCGTTTTCGCCTATGCCAAAAAACAAAATATCCGCCTATATAACAGTCTCAATTTGATGGGGAATTGTACATCTCATGAGGTGTTCTGAAGCCAAGTATCTTCATCAGATTAGTCAGCATGCTGGCACAATTTGGCTGTTTTTGCACTCTACTGGCGCGCCTGTCTATGCAATGGTTTCGATTGGGCAACAACACCGGAAACGCTGTGCATGAGTGCCCTAGTTTTCTTTGTCCTAGTAATATTTGTTAAAATTGGCCAATGAAAAATTCGCTTCAGCGTTTGCAAGATAGCTTGGTTAAATCAACCATCAATACGCGTATCTATGATTTTGTCCGTGAGACGCCGTTGGTCGAGGCGCCGAATTTTTCTGCGCTTTGTCACGTGCCTGTCTTACTGAAGCGCGAAGATCTACAGCCGGTTTTTTCCTTCAAAATACGCGGTGCCTATCATAAGATGACGCAACTGCCACCAGCACAGCTAAAGGCCGGTGTTATCGCCGTGTCTGCCGGTAACCACGCGCAAGGCGTTGCTTTATCGGCCAAGCGACTAGGCGTGCAGGCTTTGATCGTCATGCCCAAATATACACAGCGCATCAAAGTGGTGGCGGTCAAATCGTATGGTGCCCGAGTTGAATTAATCGGTGAGGATTTTGATGAGGCCTATCAGCACGCCTGTGATCGGGTCAAGACAACGGGTATGACCTTTATTCCGCCCTTTGATGATGCCGATATTATCGCTGGTAATGGGACGATTGCCGCAGAAATTTTACGGCAACATCCGCAGCCGATACAGGCTATTTTTTGTGCTATCGGTGGGGGAGGGTTGATTAGCGGTATCGCTGCTTATGTTAAAGCGTTGCGTCCTGATATTCGTATTATTGGGGTTGAATCAGATGAATCCGCGTCAATGCTTGCTTCACGGAAGGCTGGGCGGCGGGTTAATTTGACGACGGTAGGGTTGTTCGTCGATGCCGTGGCTGTACGAAAGCCTGGTCGCTTGACTTTCAATGTGTGTCGTCATCTGGTTGACGATATCATCACCGTTGATAATGATGCCGTTTGCGCCGCTATCAAGGATATTTATAATGATACCCGAATGATTGTTGAACCAGCGGGAGCATTATCCGTTGCTGGTATCAGAAAATATAGCCGCCGTCGCCTGCGACAAAAACCGGTTATTGCCTTGACTTCTGGTGCTAATATGGATTTTGAACGGTTGCGATTCGTCAGTGAGCGTGCCGAGGTTGGTGAAGGACGAGAAGCCTTATTAGCAGTGACCATCCCAGAGCAGGCTGGTAGTTTTAGTAAATTTTGTGCTTTGTTAGGGGGACGTAGTATTACTGAGTTTAACTATCGCTTGGCCGATATGAAGGAGGCACATATTTTTGTTGGAGTTGAAGTGCAAACGAAGGCAGAACGAATTGATTTAATCAAGCAGCTAAAAAGCAATCAATTGCGGGTGCTTGATTTGACCGATGATGAAATGTCAAAGCTACATATTCGTCATATGGTTGGAGGGCGGGCGCAGGCTGAGCATGAATGCCTGTATCGTTTTGAGTTTCCTGAACGACCTGGTGCTCTACGTGCTTTCTTACGTGGGTTTGGTGGCAACGACTATCAGTGGAATATCAGCCTTTTTCATTATCGTAATCACGGTTCGGATGTTGGGCGCGTGCTGTGTGGCATTCAGGTGCCACCCGCCGAGCGTCCGGATTGTGAACATTTTCTACAACGCTTGGGCTACCCGTTTTGGCGTGAAGATAATAACCGCGCCTATCGTTTGTTCCTTTCGCAATCGTAAATCATCAAGCCGGGGGTGCTGAAGACTTATTTTGCCTCGCCTGATTCTCAGCTGGGGGGGGGGTAGCAGTTGATGGAATGGATGGTAGCACCACCATATCAGGGGTATGATTATTGATACTGGTCTTGGTTTGTTTGACGGGTGCTGGTTGCTTTGGTTCTGGTGTGATAGCGGGTTTGGTCGCGGCTGGTTTGCTATTCGTTGATGGTTTATCGGCGTTATAACCCACCCAATCAGAAGCGATTATTTTTTCTGTTGGGCGGGCGTCTTCTGTAACGGCTTTGGTTGGTGGCGGCGGATTATCAGTTGATGAAGGTTTTACTGATGGACGGGGTGCTCTAGCCCGACGGGACGGTGGCGTCCGTGTTGCAGGGTTGTCAGCTGAGGCAGGTGTTGCTGAAGTATTGGTTGGCTCAATTGCTGGTTTCTCTACTGCTATGGAACGGTTTGCTGTTCTTCTTCTGGTGTTTGTCGTTTGGCTGGCAGATTGTTCAGAGCGAGGGGAAATGGTCTTATCAGCATTAACGTCGTTAGGAGTCGTGGACTGACGAGGTGCATTGTCCGCTGTGGAAGGTGCCCTCGTTTTCATCGCCGTTGTGCGAGTGGACGGTTTTGCCGTGGGGCTGTTTTGCTGCCGCCCATTATTGGCAACGTTAGATGACGTTGATAATTCGTTACTTTCTGTCTTGCGGCGCGATGATGCATTGGCTTGTCGTTGCCGTTGTCGTTGTGGCCTTGTTGGGTTTGATGACGGGCGGCGCGATTCTCGTTGAACTGAATTTTTATCAGATTGGCTGTTGATGTCGGTGGCAGGCGGTGTCTCTTTTTCTGCCGGACGAGAGAAAAGCAGATTAGTCAGTCGATCCATCCAGCTTTTCTGTTTTTGCGGAGCAGATTTTTGAGGTAGTAAATTTTTGATAATGGGTTGCGGTTGTTGTTTTGATTGACGCCTATCCAATTGTGCGCGCATGACTGATAATTGTTCATCCTGTCTGTCAGCAATGATTTGATAGCTGTCATCAATTGGAATGTTGCCTTTCAGCGGCTTAATGCGGTAGGCAGGTGGATACATATTACTGTTCGGCGCGACAACGACGATGCAATTGAAATCATCTTCCATCCGTCGTATTTCAATTCTTTTTTCGTTGAGCAAGTAAGTGGCGGTATTGGTCGGTGCTTGAACCAGTAAAGCACCGACGGACGTATCAGCGGCCATGATGCGCATTTTACGTAGTAGGCGAATAGCAAAGGCTTCCGTTCTCCATATCTGACCGGTGCCGCTACAGTGCGGACAGGTGCTTTCCTGTGAAGAGACGAGTGAGCGTGATAGTCGTTGCCGCGATATTTCAACCAATCCGAATTTTGAGATGTTGGTACAGCGGATACGCGCTCGATCAGTCTTGAGTAAGTGGAAGAAATGATTTTCTAATTTCTTTTGATTTTTCTCATATTCCATATCAATGAAATCGACAACGATTAGACCAGCAAGATTGCGTAATCGAAGTTGTGAGGCGATGACTTCAGCCGCTTCTAAATTGGCATTGAGAGCGGTCTCTTCAACGTCAGCACCGCCGCGCAAGCGACCTGAGTTAACGTCAATTGAGACCAGTGCCTCAGTGCTGTCAAAAACGACTCGGACACCAGATGAGGTTGATATTTCACGGTCGAAAACATGGTCAATTTGCATCTCAACGGCGGCTGGAATCATGTCTTCGTTATGGTCATGATATTCCACATCGTTGGCGTTATTGGGGAACATCAAGGAGACAATCCCCTGCATTTCCTGATATTTCTCCAGATGATCACAAATTATTTTGCTATCGCTAGGGCGAAAGTAGTCACGGGCAACGTGCAGGAGCAAGTTGTTCTCACGGTAAATGAGCAGGGGCTGACTTTGCTCTTGACTGATGGTAACAATGGCTTCCCATAACTTCAGCAGATAAGATTCTAAATCCCACGTTAATTCTTCCGCACTACGTCCTAAGCCAGCAGTACGGAGGATAACACTCATTCCATCAGGCAAAGTCAGCGACTGGATGGTTTGTAGCATTTGTTGGCGATTTTCACGACTGCTATGTCGGGAGATGGTTGTACGGGAGCTGCTACGATTAGGTTGCAGGACCAAATAGCAACCAGCCAGAGAAATATAACTCGTTAGACCAGCTCCTTTATCACCGATATGATCTTTCTTGATTTGCACGAGGAGGCAATCGCCGATTTGCAATCCACCAAGGCTTACCCCATGAGCACCATCAGGGATATCCTTGAATGGTAGAAAACCATTTTTTTCATCACCAAAATCAACAAAAGCGGCTTCTAGGCTGTTTTCAAGATGGGTGACAACCCCACTGTAAATATTGCCTTTGCGATTTTCTTCGCCGGCTAATTCTTGCTCATAGCCAATGAGCTGGTTGTTTTCGACAACGACGACACGACTTTCCTCGGTCTGTTTGGCATTGATATATATTTGACGCATAAAAATACTTTCTCATCCGTGTGATGAAATGCGACAATAACAAGACGGTTAGCACTCGTTGCAGGACATATTCAGCAATCGACAGCACAACAAGAAGCACTTTACTTCGTGAGAAAGTAGAGACTCCCAGACCTGTATTGAGTAAGAAATAGATTGGCTTGTTAATAACAAAGTTCATCACGGAATACTAAAAATCGCTATCATCGGTGAGCGACTACCACCATAGATTATCAAGAACCAAGCGTAAAAAATCGTTCAAACACCGCCCTGATGAAAAATAACTACAATACATCGTCAACGACAGGGTGAATCACTTGGGACTGCGCGCTAATTATAGCATAGATTGGCGTGTGTTCTGATAAATTGCGAAGGTCTGTTACGGCAATGTGATAATGTCCGCTTTTTCGCGACTCACCAGTCAGACTCGGGTTTTTTTATTGGCTGACCGGATAAAGCGATTATTCCAGCGGTCATCGGGGGTATTATTGATGAGCGCACGAGAAAGGGAACTGCGGCTATCGAATGAGACGATTAGCCAATAAAGCACTATCCTAGGCGAGGCAGCCGTGCTGTTGAATATCAACCCGCGCCAGTGTCATCGATTATACCAGCGACCAGCGTTGGAAGTAATCTGGGGATAGCGGTTTGGTCAGTGGTCGTCGGGGTCGGCAAGCAATAACCGTCAGGATGAAATGAGCGCGACCTTCATCAGTTGGTATAGCGGCTTGCATCCTCAGGGTCGTTACCATCCAACGCACGCGAGCGATTTTTTTCATGAGGGAACAGGCATACGGGTCAGCAAAGAAAGTACTCGTCGTTGGTTATCGGTCGCTGGCTATTGGCAGTCGCAGTCAAAGAAAGCGTCGTTACCCTATCCGCCTCGCGTCCATCGGTTACGACGAGGCGAGTTGATACAGATTAATGGTTCTGATCATCAATGGTTGGGCGAGTGGAGAAGGACGCTATTGCCGTTCATTGATGACGCGACATCGGAAATCCTATATGCCCTGTTTGTAGCGTCAGAAAGCACGTTCAGGGACTTTGATGCCCAGTCTGGTTACACCACTCGTTATGGTTTGCCACGTGCGATATATTGTGACCGCCACGCCGTACTCTTTGTAGCGGTCGCGTCAGAAAGACTGTCCCGACCGACAATCTGACCGCGATGCTCCGCCTGATTGCGCCGGCGGTAACGCTTGACCACTACTTTATGGCGAGCGTCATAGCCGTCACGACGCAACCAGTGGTAGACCGTCTGTACCGACACTCGGATGCCGGTCTCGTCACACAAGCGTCCGACAGCTGCTTCGGGAGACCACTTATCCCGCAACACGTGGCTTAGTAAGCCCTGCATCCATTGCTCGTCAACACGGCCTCCCGATGAAGCGTGATGACGACGTTGTTCGGTCAAACTGTGTGCTCTATCAGGACGATAGCAACCAGATTGGTCAGCGTTCCAACACAATTCGCGACTAATCGTTGATGGCGACACGCCTACCATAACGGCGATTTGTGCTTGCCTGTCATTTGGTAACAGCACCGAAATCTGGTATCTTTCTGCTTGGCTGAGGTGTTTCATGGGCAATCTCCTTGATGATGAAAAAGAACGATTGTAACGGAATATCACGCCCTTTTTTCATGACTAAAAAATTACATTTCATTTTAGAATCTGCATGTTTTTTCTGCAGATTACGTAATTTTTGGAGAAATATTGAGGAAAACGTGTAGGAATTGGAATGATGCTAAACAATGACCGATTTATGCAAAGGTCTCAAACAGTCTCCAATAATCAATTTATCCTCTGGAATGAATATGTCGGGCGAACGGTGGACGAGCGTTAGACTCGCCCCCTATGATTACTCATCCGTCATTGATGTCGCCGGAAAATAATCCAGTTTGAACACAGAAAATTAAAGACAGTCCCTGCTAGTACGCCAGCAAATAAAGCCAGTATCAGATAATCCTTGAAGAAATTAATGTTTTCCGTAAGTAAGGCATATACACCCCAATTGATGAGAAAACCAATACCGCTGAACAGAGCGTACTGCATCCATTGTGTCCAAGCGGGTTGACTCGGTCTTTCCTTGAAAGTCATTATCCGATTGAGGAACCAATTGGAGGTGACCGCCGGCCAATACGATATCGCCCTCGCCAACAAATGAGGCACTCCGCCTGCTTGTAATAGCAGATAGCAAGCGACATCAACAACCAGGCCGGATAAGCCAACCACGAGGAATTGTAAAATTTCCATCAAGGTCGACCATCGGTAGTGATAGAGGCGGCGTAAATGCCGTAAATAATTAACCTGTTCTCGCAGATTCATCTTGCTTTCACCTTGTTGGCGATCACGAAAATGGATAGGAACTTCACGTACCCGTTGCCGAGAAAAATTACCTTTAACGCACAGCTCCAGCGCAATTTTATAGCCGATAGGAGACAAAATCTTGGAATCAGGCATGTCAGCGCGACGCAAACCGAAAAAGCCAGACATCGGATCCAGCAAAGGGACTAGCCATTTGGCCGGCAGGGTCGCAACCAACGAATTGAGACGCCGCCACCATGGCCACCCGGCATCAAGAGCACCACCATCAACATAACGCGAACCCACAACAAAGTCAGCTTGGTGGGAGAGCAACAACTCTGCCATATCGGGAATTTTCTCGGGCGGATGTGATAAATCAGCATCCATAACGAGGACAACGGTTCCGGTTGCTATCTTGATTCCATCTATAACGGCGGGGGATAAGCCGCGGTTGCTCGTGCGTGATAGCAAGCGCAATGGTATATGCTTGGCCAGCTCAGCGCAGACGGTATCGGTGCCGTCGTTAGAACTGTCATCCGATATGATGATTTCGTACGTATATTCGGTTGCCGCCAAGACGGTTTGTATTTTTTCCGCCAGTGCTGGCAGGTTCTTGACCTCTTGATAGGTCGGAATGATAATACTAATGTGAGGAGAGCAAT
The DNA here is from genome assembly GCA_032356045.1 of Mediaster aequalis. Taxonomy (NCBI): domain Eukaryota; kingdom Metazoa; phylum Echinodermata; class Asteroidea; order Valvatida; family Goniasteridae; genus Mediaster; species Mediaster aequalis. Next base: position 9,729 of record JAULKO010251152.1, on the reverse strand, counting down.
CGTTCACAACCGTCGCTACGCTTTCGTTCGTTTTATTCTTCGTCGTCTTTACCATCGTCGGCAATGCGAGCAATACCCGCCAAATGACTGCCCGCATCAAGGTTGATTAAACGAACGCCTTGCGTTGCTCGTCCCAAACGGCGGATGTCGCGCATCGCTGTACGGATAAGCACACCACCATCGGTAATCAACATTAATTCATCTTCTTGCCCGGCCAAAGTCGCCCCAATCACGAGGCCACTTTTATCATTTATTCGTAGCGCGATAACGCCTTGTCCGCCGCGCCCTTTGACGGCAAAGGCATCTAGAACCGTACGCTTACCACGCCCGTTGGCGGTGGCCACCAAAATACTATACTGCCCAGATTTTTCCTCCTCTGGTGACATGACCAACATAGAGACAATATGGGCCGGTCTATCTTTCGGTAATTTCATCCCACGAACCCCACGCGCCGAACGCCCCAGCGATCGCAACTGGGATTCGTTGAAGCGAACCGCCTTACCCTCGCTAGACAACAACGATATAGTATGATGTCCGGCCGTGATAGCGGCGTTAATCAAGGCATCGTCAGCGTCTAGATTGATCGCAATGATACCGCCCCGACGAGGGCGAGAAAATGCCTCTAGTGACGTTTTTTTGACAACGCCCTTACTGGTTGCGATGACCACATAGCGATCGCCAGCAAAATCATCGACCGGCAAGACGGTTTGTACCGACTCATTGGCTCCCAGTTCAAGCAATCCAGCAATGGGTCGTCCTCGACTGGTGCGTGAAGCCAGTGGTAATTCATAGACTTTTTTCCAATATACTCGTCCGGCGGTGGTGAGTATCAATAGATAATCATGTGTGCTGGCAACAAACAGACGATTAATAAAATCATCGGTACGTGTGGTCGCGGCTTGTTTGCCACGTCCCCCCCGCCGTTGGGTACGATAATCAGAAACCGCTTGCCGTTTGACATAGCCAGCATGTGAAAAAGTAACCACCATATCTTCTCGCGCAATCAGCTGTTCGTTATCAATATCGGCGGCGACCGCGACAATTTCACATCGTCGCTCATCCGCAAACTGTTTTTTTGTTTCCAATAATTCGCTGGCAATCACTGATTTGATTTTTTCAGCATCACCGAGCAAATCAAGAAAAGAGACAATCTGATCAACGATAGCGGCATAGTCAGTCCGTATTTTCTCGCGTTCCATAGCGGTGAGACGTGCTAGTCGCAGATCTAAAATTGCCTTGACCTGTGTTGGAGAAAAATGATAAACTACCCCGCCTTGTGCTGGGTCATCTACTAAGCCGCCGACCTCACCTTCGGGTCGCATCAGGGCTGGATCTTCCAACCGCTGTAGCATATCAGCAACTGACTGCGCTGGCCAGTGCCGCGCCAATAATTCTGCTTCTGCCGCCGCGGGTGAAGGCGAAGATTTAATGAGATCAACAATGGCATCAACATTCGCAACAACCGTGGCATAACCTTCCAACAAGTGCGCCCGCGCCCGCGCTCGCCGTAATTCAAACAAGGTTCGACGAACGATCACTTCGCGTCGATGGGCCAGAAAATGTGACAGAATGTCTCGTAAATTTAATTGTTGAGGTGCTCCCTCCGACAAAGCCACAATATTGACCGAAAAAGTATCCTGTAACTGCGTTTCTTTATACAAATTATTCAATATAACATCAGCATACTCGCCACGCCTTAATTCAATGACAACACGAATACCTTGCCGATCTGATTCATCACGTAAATCGCTAATTCCCTCTATTTTTTTATCGCGTGATAATTCGGCGATGCGGGTGATGAGAACCGCCTTGTTAACCTGATAAGGCAATTCGTCAATAATGATTGCCTGCCGTCCACCCTTATCCAAATCTTCAAAGTGCGTCCGACCTCGCATGACGACACGCCCACGACCAGTGTGATAGGCATTGCGAACGCCCTCAAGACCATAGATAAAGCCACCCGTTGGAAAGTCTGGGGCGGGCAAATGTTGCATCAAACTATCAATATCGGCATCAGGATATTGGAGTAAATGCAAAGCCGCATTAATCGTCTCAGCCAGATTATGCGGTGGAACGTTAGTCGCCATTCCGACTGCAATACCAGAAGTCCCGTTGACCAATAGATTGGGAAAGCGAGCGGGTAAGACGGTAGGCTCTTGCTCAGCACCATCGTAATTGGGCGCGAAATCAACCGTCTCCTTATCCATGTCATCCAGCAACGAATGCGCGATGCGCGCCATCCGGACTTCGGTATAACGCATGGCGGCGGGATTATCGCCATCAATAGAGCCAAAGTTCCCCTGCCCATCAACCAGCGGCACCCGCATACTGAACATTTGCGCCATGCGCACCAGCGCATCATAGACGGCATCCTGCCCATGCGGATGATATTTACCGAGGACATCACCGACAATGCGAGCTGACTTTTTGAACGATTTATTCCAATTATTGCCGAGTTCGTGCATAGCGTATAACGTTCGCCGGTGCACGGGCTTGAGACCATCTCGGACATCTGGCAGTGCCCGTCCGACAATGACGCTCATCGCGTAGTCAAGATAGGCACTTTTCATGCGCGCTTCCAAGCTGACTTGCACTACCTCACGGGCAAAATCAGGGGGAAGAAGCGGGGTTGACATGGTGATTTTTGTTATTACGCTTGTCTAAACAGCGCGTCGTTGCTTGAAAAGTATTTGATTCTTGGGAAAAAAGCGGCATCTCTACCACCAGAAAGGCGTATTTTAACATTAATACGACTACCCACTGTCAGGTCGTCATCACAAGACAGATGCCATGAGGCTATTGCCTGAGCAGGGATATGAGACCATTGCATCAGCAAATCTTTCACTCCGTAGCGTGGTGTTGAAACCGTACTCAATCGGTCATTGATGACGGATAAACTCCCTCATTCCGTGCGTTTTGCCTTGCACCCAAGCAAGATATTCACCTATGCAATGGTCTCGATATTGCTTTTCGGGCAGGCGGCACAGGCAGGCAAAAACGCACAAAATGAGGCGAATGTTGGATATATTTAACGAGTTTTTGCTTGAAAAAGATGCCGTTTATAGTTTTTGTGGGATGTATTTGTATTAATCAGACATAAAGTCATTCAATGCCAGCGGAAAAGATGCCAAAAATATTTGGTAGAATCCGGTCTATTATTCTTTTTGGAAGCGTCATTTCCCGCTAACGACGGGAAAAAATATTGTCATCTCAGCATTTTTATCGTCTTCCAGCAAACCTCCATTAATGACCCTAATTGTACAAAAATACGGTGGTACTTCTGTCGGTTCAGTAGAACGTATTAGTGCCGTTGCTAAACGCGTTGCTCGTTGTTGCCAAGAACAGCAGGTAGTGGTTGTTGTCTCAGCCATGGCGGGGGAGACAGATCGCCTTATCCAGCTCTGTAACGCAATGGGGGGGGCGACCAACGATGCCCAACGGGATGCTGTTATTTCGGCAGGTGAGCAAATTTCTGCTGGTCTACTGGCACTGGCATTGGGACGTATCGGCATTGAAGCGCAATGTATAAGCGGTGATTTAATCGGCATTCATACCGACGCAGCCCACGGTAAGGCACGTATCCTTGATGTCCAACCACGGGCACTACAATCCATGTTAGCAGACGGCATTGTCCCGGTTGTTCCCGGATTTCAAGGGAGGACACCTGACAATAAAGTCTCCACACTGGGGCGGGGTGGTTCTGATACAACCGCTGTCGCCCTCGCTTCAGCATTGGCAGCGCGAGAGTGTCAAATCTACACTGATGTTGACGGTATCTACACCACCGATCCACGCGTCTGTAAAAACGCGCGGTTACTACCAACCATTTTCTTTGAAGAAATGCTAGAAATGGCCTCGCTCGGCTCAAAAATTTTGCAATTACGATCGGTTGAATTTGCCGGCAAATATCGTGTGCCCTTGCGTGTTCTATCGTCGATGACCGATAATAACGCCTGTGGCGGCGGCACATTAATCACCTATGAGGAAGAAAATATGGAAAAACCGATTGTTTCAGGTATCGCAATCAATCGCTTAGAAGCGAAAATTACGGTAGCGGGTGTTCCGGATAAACCGGGCATAGCGCATCAATTACTATCCGTTATTGCGGCAGCGAACATCAACGTTGACATCATCGTCCAAAATGTTGGCAGTGCTGGGCAAACCGACTTTTCTTTCACGGTTCCGTCGGACGAATTTATGATGGCAATGGAACAGACAAAGCAGGCGGCACTCGCCATTGACGCGAAAAACGTCCTAGGCGATGACACCATTGGTAAACTATCTGTTGTTGGTATTGGCATGAAATCACACACTGGCGTTGCCAGCAAAATGTTTCGAGTACTAGCGGAAAATGACATCAATATACAGATGATTGCCACGTCCGAGATTAGAATATCGGTCATCATTGAGGAAAAACATCTGGAGACAGCGGTTTGCGCTTTGCATGATGCTTTTGGACTAGATACCATTCCGATGGAATAATAGCGGGTACGTTAAGAATGTAAGGAGACCTTTCATAAAGAGGAATTTTGCTTGGTGGCTAGGCGAAAGCGCACGGAATGAGGGAGTTTATTAGCATAAATGACCGATTGAGACCGGTTTCAACGCCGCCACAGAGTAAAATAACCAATTATGCAAAGGTCTCATAAGGAGAGGTGGCCGAGCGGCTGAAGGCGCTCCCCTGCTAAGGGAGTATAGGACAAAATCCTATCGAGGGTTCGAATCCCTCTCTCTCCGCCAGTTATTCAGGTAGGTGACTATTACCTGAGCGAGGGTGTTGCTGTGTGTTCGGGGCGCTACCGGTTGAAACCATTTTCAACGCCGCTACGGAGTAAAAGATTTGCTGATACAACAGTCTCGTCATGCAGTGGTGCCAAGTTAAAGCATTTGCTTTATGTTCGAATACCTAGTGGTTACGTTGCGTGGCGGTTGGGTATCCTCCTTCTTCCACATTTCGGCGGCTAGCGGTAGCTCATTCAGTTCTTTGCGGGCTCTCGTCAAAAAGGATGTGGATTCCAAGGTGAAACGCAACGTTCTTTGGCATTGTACACCTCATGAGGAGCTTTGAATCTAAGCACCTTCATCGGTCGGTGATTGAACCACGCTTCCAACTTTCTCACGGGTGCTTTGGTCAACCAAGAAAAGTCACTACTTTTTAGTAACAGTTTCCTCAACACCCCGATCACATTCTCGACCGTCCCCTTTTCCCAAGTTGCATAGGGAGCAGTAACCCGAAATCCTCGATTAATAATATTAGATGTTGTTTGAAATAGTTCCCGTACCGAATAAAGTATGGGGTGTGCAACAATGGCGTTGATAAAGAATCAATTTCCTGCTTCTGGCAGTGGTCGCGGTTATTCGACCATATCGATCATATCATCGTTTATAGCATTGGAATCTCTGATTAAGTCATGCCCGCCCCCCTTGAACGGTAGAAGGGCCAAACTCGGCGTTGCAAAACGCCCGTATAGTCTCGCTATGACAGGCGTTTTACGCCTTGATATTGATCCTTTTATCGCTCAACTGGATGCCACCAGACTTAATCAGAGCTTCCTTAACATGATTACGTTAAATTTACCGATTATTTTTCCATCCTTCTTTTGACCGGCCAGCACTGCTAATTTTCCCGCCATTTGTTGCCAACGCTGGTATAACCGACGACACAGGCGTGTGCTGATGTTCAACAGCACTACTGCCTCGCTTGGCGATAGCACTTTATTCGCTAATAGAGACCGTTGCATAGGCGGATATTTTGCTTTGTGGCCGGGCGAAAACGCACGGAATAAGGAGTAACCCCCTTTGTCCCCCTTGTCAGGGGAATCATCAATGACCGCTTGAGACCATTTTCAACGCCGTCACAGAGTCAAATCAAAGGCCTCAAGTAGGGAAAGAACGCCAAAATATGGGCTGATTTGGCCAAATAATGGTCATTTTATATTTTAAATCGCACTCATTTATATTTTTGGAGACCTTTGCATAAAGAGGGATTTTGCTTGGTGACCAAGCGAAAGCGCACGGAATGAGGGAGTTTATTAGCATCAATGACCGATTGAGTACGGTTTCAACGCCGCCACAGAGTAAAATAACCAATTATGCAAAGGTCTCTTTTGCTATCCCAACTACCGTACAACGCCCTCCACAGACCCTAATGCAATGGTCTCAATTTGTGTCTGTGACAACGCTTGTCTGCGGGCAAACGCGCAAGCGGGTTTTGCGCTATTCGCTATCGTGGCTGACAGGGGCGATTACACTTTTCTGACATTTAGCATATAATCACGCCCTCTACTGACAGGCACATCCCATTTTCTCACATGCCCTGACTCATCACAGACCGCGAGAGTTTGACTCTTGGATGCGATAGAGACTATAATCACGCCTCTATTCGGGAAACTGCTTTTGGGGTAGTGCAACTAGGATAATATGTAGCACCAGCAAAAAATATAAAAAGAATGCCAACTTTCAATCAATTAATTAGGAAATGTCGCCGCTCAAAGAAGTACAAGTCTGCTTCTCCAGCGTTGGCAACTTGTCCGCAAAGGCGCGGTGTTTGTTTGCGTGTCTACACAACGACGCCTAAGAAGCCGAATTCTGCTTTGCGCAAGGCGGCGCGCGTGCGACTAACCAATGGCTACGAAATAACCGCTTATATTGGCGGTGAGGGGCATAATTTGCAGGAGCATTCCGTGGTTTTGGTGCGAGGCGGGCGAGTTAAGGATTTGCCGGGTGTACGCTACCATATCGTCCGCGGAGCACTGGATACGTCAGGGGTTGATAAACGTCGGCAGGGTCGTTCAAAATACGGTGCTAAGCGGCCCAAGTGACGGTAGTAGAGCAATTTTTTCTAGGGAGATTATCAATCTATGTCGCGCCGTCGAGTTTCTGCTAAGAGAGCAACGTTACCTGATCCGAAATATGGAAGCCCCCGGGTTGCCAAGTTTGTCAACGTCATTATGACGGATGGCAAGAAATCGGTGGCTGAACGCTTGGTTTATGGTGCCATGAGTGAGATAGAGGAAAAGGCGAAGAAAAACCCAGTAGAAGTACTGAATGCTGCCGTTGAAAATGTGTCTCCGCAGGTGGAGGTGAAAAGCCGTCGTGTCGGGGGCGCTAATTATCAGGTTCCAGTCGAGGTCCGTCCATCGCGCGCTTCTGCTTTGGCAATGCGGTGGTTGCGTGTCGCCATGCGCTCAGGCGGAGATAAGTCAACGATTCGTAATCTAGCGCAGAGTTTATTGGAGGCGGCTGATGGTCGTGGTGTCGCTATGAAAAAAAGAGAAGACACCCATCGGATGGCTGCTGCCAACAAAGCCTTTTCTCATTTCCGTTTCTAGTTTGGGTTAGGTGATGCGTAAGATACCGATTGGACGGTACCGAAATATAGGTATTATGGCGCACATTGATGCGGGTAAGACGACAACGACAGAGCGTATCCTTTTTTACACGGGTATCTCCCACAAGATTGGTGAGGTGCATGAAGGTACGGCTGTTATGGATTGGATGGAACAAGAGCAAGAGAGGGGAATAACCATCACATCAGCAGCGACCACTTGCTTTTGGAAGGGAATGGAAAATGATCTTCCTGAACATCGTATTAATATCATTGATACGCCAGGACACGTTGATTTCACGATAGAAGTTGAGCGTTCGTTGCGTGTTTTAGATGGTGCGGTCGGTGTTTTTTGTTCGGTTGGTGGTGTTCAACCGCAGTCAGAAACTGTCTGGCGGCAGGCGAATAAATATGGTGTACCGCGCATTGCCTTTGTTAATAAGATGGATCGAGTTGGTGCTGATTTCCACCGTGTCAGGGAGCAAATAATTGATCGCTTAAAGGCTAATCCAGTGTTATTGCAATTGCCTATTGGGGTGGAAGATAAGTTTTTAGGCGTGATTGATTTGGTGCGGATGCGCGCAATATGTTGGGAAGAAGAGGACATGGGTGCGCGTTATCGTATTGAGGATATTCCGGCGGATATGCTTGGCGAAGCGAGATTATGGCGCAATAAGATGGTTGAGGCGGCGGCTGACGCATCGGAGGCGTTGACTGAAAAATATTTGGATAATGGGGATTTGGAAGTTGATGATATTCATCAAGGTATCCGAATACGCACCATCGCTAATGAAATTGTTCCGATGTTATGCGGTACTGCTTTCAAAAACAAAGGGGTCCAAGCACTGTTGGATGCTGTTGTTTCTTACCTACCGTCGCCAGAGGATTTGCCACCCGTTAACGGGCAAAATGAAGCGGGGGAGGCGATTGCTCGGAAAGCAACAGATGAGGAAGCAATGGCTGGCTTAGTCTTCAAAATTGCGACTGATCCCTATGTTGGCCAGCTGTCATTCTTTCGTTTGTACTCGGGTAAGCTAAGCTCCGGGATGACTGTTTTGAACGTTGCGCGTGGCAAAAAAGAGCGGGTTGGTCGTATTTTGCAGATGCACGCTAACAGTCGTGAAGAAATCAAGGAAGTCTATGCGGGTGATATAGCTGCCGCGGTTGGTTTGAAAGAAGGCGTAACTGGGGAGACCATTTGCGCGCCAGAAAAGCCAATTATTCTGGAGAAAATGACCTTTCCAGAGCCAGTGATTCACGTCTCGGTTGAGCCAAAATCAAAAGCAGATCAAGAGAGGATGTCCATTGCCCTAGGGCGTTTAGCGCAGGAAGACCCGTCTTTTCGAGTACGCAGTGATGAAGAATCAGGGCAGACCATTATTTCTGGTATGGGTGAGTTACACCTAGAAATCATTGTTGATCGTATGCGTCGCGAGTTCAATGTCGAGGCGAATGTGGGACGTCCGCAGGTTGCTTATCGTGAGGCTATCCGGAAGAGCATTGAGATAGAGGGGAAGTTCATCAAGCAAAGTGGTGGTCGTGGTCAGTACGGTCATGTTTGGCTGAAGATGGAGCCGATGCAAGGGGGCGATGGATTTGATTTTATCGATCAAATTAAGGGCGGTAGTGTTCCTCGTGAATACATTCCTGCTGTTAGTAAAGGGATTGTTGACGCGATGAAATCAGGGGTGTTGGCGGGGTATCCTGTTGTTGATGTTAGGGTTACATTATTTGATGGCTCGTTCCATGATGTAGACTCCAGTGAGCAGGCGTTTCGTATGGCAGCAGGCATTGCGTTTCGGGATGGTATGAGGAAAGCGAACCCGGTTGTTATGGAGCCGGTTATGAAGGTGGAAGTGGAAACACCAGAAGAGAAAATGGGGGATGTCATGGGCGACATTAACGCTCGTCGTGGCATGATTCAGGGTATGGGAGAAATTGCTACTGGTTCTAGCGCGATTGTTGCCGATGTGCCGTTGTCGGAGATGTTTGGTTATTCCACTCAGTTACGGTCATTGACGCAGGGGCGGGCGACTTACAGTATGGAATTTAAACACTATTCGGAAGTGCCGGCCAAGGTGACAGCGGACTTGACAAAAAAATGATAGAGATTAATAGGGATAACTAAAGGGCATCAAGATGGCGAAAGCGAAATTTGAGCGGACAAAACCGCACTTGAACGTTGGGACGATAGGTCACGTTGATCATGGCAAGACGACGTTGACGGCGGCATTGACGAAGATACTGTCGAACGATCACGGTGGGGAGGCTCGTGCCTACGAGCAAATAGACAACGCCCCGGAAGAGAAGGCTCGCGGGATAACGATTAACACGTCGCACGTTGAGTACGAGACGGGTAATCGTCATTACGCTCACGTTGATTGTCCGGGTCATGCGGACTA